>JALLPD010000548.1:0-15437 GCA_036940065.1 Cyclotella cf. meneghiniana
CAAAACTGTGGCTTTTCGTCATCGTCGCGATGTATCGGTCCTTCCACTGAAGGGACGCAATCTGGAGCAAAAAGCGATGTTGCGCGATGAAAGAAGAAGTGGACCCAACCGATTATTCGTCGATCGGGGCTTGTGCAAGTCACGGTCGCAAGGCACGATGATTGAACCTTCCAAAAATTGACAAAACCAGCAGCATTGAAATCAATGGATTGTTTTTTTTCGTAACTTGAAGTTCGTGTAGTGCATAATTTGACTTGGTTGTAATTATGTAACCTCCCACTATGACTGCACTTTTAGAATCTACGCAAAATTTCTGGTTTATCAGTAAGTTCAGATTTTGCATAGCACTAATTCTTGATAGAAATGACCCTCGTCAAAATAGCCATTGAATTCAATGGATTGCAGGGCTCACGGACCGAAACATATTTTTTTGGTTTTTTTAGAAAGTAAAATCGTGTTTTCCTACTTTGTTTAACAGACATCTTGTACCGTTTAACGTACATTTAAAAGTACAAAATACAATCGAGAGTACTGAGTATACGCAAAAGTACATAAATGTACTTTCGGATGTACTCTGTACCCTTTTTTTTCTACCCGTAGAACAACTATTGATTCCTACATTGAAATCTACCTTAGGATGTACTGTACTTTCAAAAGTGAAAGTATAAAGTACATCCGAAGGTACATGCAAAGTACATCTGAAAGTACAAGGCACAAAGCTCATGCATATTTCAATCGATTTTGAGAAATAGGCTTAAACAAAAAAGGAAATTTCATCCAATCAATTATGAAATAATACTTCATTATATGGAAAGTATCAATTTGGACTGTTTTCATTTTTATGTAAAAATCCCTAAAATCCAGAATAATCCTATGATATAGTTGCATGGTAATAATGATCATGCCTGCATTTACAGGAATACATGAAAAACTTTGACACCCCCTACAATGGAATGCTCTCCATCTTTAATAGAGCACTCACTGTATCAATTACAGCCTTTCCTTTACAGGTTCCCGACACATCCAATTGAGGGTTCATGATAGTTTCAAGTAGCATGGCCTCGATAGTGTTCCGCAAATATTTCACGAGTGTGGCTGGTTTGGCTTGGATGCGAAACTTCAGACAATCATCAACTACTACAATGCCATGGCTCTGATAAACTTTCAAGGCACCACCAAACAAAAGTATAGCAAACTTTGATACAGTAGTGCAGTCTCTGACAAACACCTTGCTAGTCTTGACAATTTCGTGGTAGCAGCAATAACGACTATCAAGCCTATGGGCAGAAAAAGCATTTGTGCAAGGGTGTAAGTAAATTTCCCCCTGTCGACCGCTAAATGCTACCTCGCCCGCAGTTTTACCAGAATACACTTGAGGGGCAACTATGATGTTGGGATAGAGACCTGCTGCAATAACCGCACGCACTAGATGCATATCGTTGCTGTCAACAGAGAGGATATTTGATGAACTTGCAGGCAGTGAGAACCCTATATCAAGCATATACTTCTCCAGTTGCCTGCGCAGTTGCAACATATTTGAAAGGGATGTGTAACTCAAAAAGTTTTCTCTTAAGAAGTTTCTGGCTTGCCGTCCGTCTTTTTGCCGCAAATCTCTCCACTGGTTGAAGGCAAGAAGAACTGAAATGTGATCATCAGGAGCAAAGCCGCTCTTTGCTAAGCCTGCTGCGCCTTTGTTTTCGAATGAGCTGATGAATGGCGATCTACATGTCATGGCTGCTGCAATTGTCAAACAAGAATCAAAGACACCAAAAAGGGCACCATAAATCATCATTTTACCAAGGCGTGGGTGGACCGGAAGCGTCGCCAAATGATATCCCAGTGCTGTCAGTGCTGTAGAAACGTTCAACTCGCAATGATTTGTCGTCGATTGGACAATTTGGGCTTGGTCATCCCGTGTGCATTCGACCGCTCCAATTGATTCAAGTAGTTCAAGGGCACTATTTATGGCGAGGTCAGAAGGAGGGTTTATAGCTTTCTTAAGAAACGTAGAAGGTTCCCCAAGATCGAGTAGAAGGATTTGAAGGACTACGGCAACATAGAGAGAAGAGACTTGGATACTTGATCATCAAATCCAAATTATGAGCTATCATGCTGCGCTCACCTAAATCCTCGAGCCCCACACGGAGCATTTCAGGCAATTGATGGTCATTAATTTCTTTTTCATGAGTGTGGGTGGAATATAGATGCCAGCAATACCCAGGTTTCACTCTTCCCGCTCGCCCCCTTCGTTGTTTTGCAGAAGATTTGCTAACCCAGCATTCCACAAGCGTTGGAATTTTGTTAAGGTTGTCGTATCTGTTCTCCTTTACTCGACAGGTATCAACAACAAAAACAACTAACAACAACACAACACTCGGTTGGTGCTATCAAAAACAACAATAACAACAACAGCGGCGGCAGCAGCGGCAATGACAGATAGTATGCACTCACCATCATCTATGGTTAAAGAAGTCTCTGCAATGTTTGTCGACAGAACTTGACGAAGAATTAGAGACCATTTGGAAATGACAAGTCGTGTGAATGTGAGGCGTTAATGATTGCATCACAATCTTAAAGAAAAGCTTACCAATTTTTCTCTTTCCTTTGGGGGGCCTTTGAAAGATAGCGATTTGCTCCGAGTTTGAAAGTGATGAGTGAAGTAGGTGTACAATAGCATTGGAATCCCTGAAGTAATCAAATTTACTAAGCGTTTCCTTTGCAGTGGTGATTTCCTTCAGCCCTGGCAAAAACACCAATATTGCTCCTTCTTCAAGAGAACTGCATATACATTGCAATAGCTCTGCCATGAGTTCATAGTTGATGACAGACTCGTCAACTATAGCCAGCGAGTCTATTACGTTTTTGCTGTAATTTGGATACAGCCTTCTGAGAGATGTTTTTGATGGGTTGGTATCAGTGCTCTCTCCTGGTTTCTTTTTCCTCGCGCAGTCAGATTGCTCTAGAAGTATGTGCCCCGTTACTTCAAGTGCATCTTCGAGGCGGAACTCTGTCACTGGTTGGGCCTTGAAAATTAAAGTGTCCCACATTGATCATATGGTTAAAGATATATTACCACAATATGTTATGAATACCAACTGACTCACTCGACCGGGAATGGATACAATAGGACAACCTCCAAACCACTGAGAAAATGTGTCTGCGTTCAAAGTGGCGGACATTAGAACAAGCTTCAGCGATGGTCTCCTTTTTAGTAAGCCTTTAAGGATAATCAGCAGGAAGTCTGTATTAAGGTCTCTTTCGTGCACCTCATCTACGAAAACATGAGATACAGCCGCCAAGTCAGGGTCTACCTAGATATGAGTGACAGTCCATGAGAGGTTTAGACTAGAAGAGTACCAGGGAGGTAACCCGCCAGTTTCAAGCAACGCAAGGAAGGGTTTACCTGTAATCTACGAATCAAGACGCCTGTTGTACAAAGTAGCAGTCTTGTCTTCGACGATCGCTTGCTTTCCAATCGGATAGAGTAGCCAACGGTTTCGCCTAACTGTTCGCATCTTTCAGCAGCAATGCGTTCAGAAACGCCAATCGCAGAAATCCTTCGTGGCTGCGTAACAATGATATTAGCATCAGCACCGCGGTTGTTGATTATGAGATCATCCAAGACAAGCTGTGGCACTGCGAATCGAACGAGAACTCATTTATTAGAACCCGTAAGAGCGATGATGTAAGCAATCCAAATGGAGCAAATATGGAAACGGCTCACCTTGTGTGGTCTTCCCACAGCCTGTATCTCCGCTGACGACGGTCACTTGGTTATCTCGTATTGTCCCTAACACTTCATCGCGCATCTTATACGCTGGTAGCTTGCTTCTGCTCGAAAGCATCTTGTGAAACGTATCAGCTACTTTAGTTCGCCTTTCTTTGCTTGACTCACCTTGACTTCTCCTGTACTTTTTTTCCAACTCCTCTCGCAACGAATTGCTTATTTTACATTTCCTCGTTGACTCGGCGTTAGAAAGAGTTTGACTTCTGTGATCGTTGTCAGACCCAACCGTAGGTATACGAGCGTCAGAATGGACTAGCCAAGGCTGTTCTCTTTGGGTACTTAATATGTCTTGAAGGATTTTATCAATACAAGGTGAAGGTGTAATCACTGGCGCAGGGACTCGATCTGAAGATGTTGACTCATTCTTTTTGGTGTCGTTGACTGAAATCGCATCGGAGAGATGAATTGTTTCAAAAGTGTCATTTCCTTCGTCTCTTTTTCTGTTATCACTGATACCTGCTGCCTTTTCTTTTGCCTTCTGTTCGTACATCATGCGAAGCTTCCCGGTAAACGCTAAGGTTTTGGCAGTTGCGTTGCGACTACTTTTAGTGGCAGCTGCAGAAGAGATCGCGGCCAAAGTGGTGTCCGACTGTTCGACTTGTTCCATATGAGTGTTGGTTGGAGCATATTCTTCTTTATTCTCTTTTCCTACATCTTGGTCACGCATTTCATCTGGCGTCAGGGCAGCAGCATTGCAAGTATTTCGACCATCGCCAATTTCACCATGAAACTTTAGTACTTCGATTTTAGCCATCTCCGCGGCCTCTCGAGCACTCTCTCGACTTTCATCTCTCAGAAATGCGTCATTCATAGCCTTCCTAGAAGCCTTTTCGGCCTCCTCTTGTACCCATTCTTTCCATCGCATCTCAACGACTTGCTCTGCCCTGCGAGACGAGACAGTTGAGTCTTCTACGCGTATTCTTTCCCTGCGCTCTTCATCCTTTTGCTCTTTTATGCGATGCTTTTCGAGAAGGATTTCATCACGTGCATGGGATTTCTCTGCTGCACGCAGCTTCTGACGTTGTCGTCGAGATAGTTTCTTTCTCTCATCAGCAGAAAATGTTGCAGTGAAATAATCGATTTCATCCGTATCATAGTCCGTTCTCGCATTATTTAATGTACATTCTTCAATTTTCGCCTCCTCGTCTGTGTACTGTTTCTGCCACGCAGATAAATTTTCAGAAACATATTCCACAAGGTCGTACACACAAGCCTGACCAATCAACTCTCTTGCTTTAGTTTGCACATGAATGCTGATACGACGCAGCAACGTGGGAGGAAGAGTCGGGTTTGTAAACCACGCATTGGGAGGAGATGTCAGAGGATACCCTGCTCGGGTGAGAACATGCAGGTGGCACATATCATTACGGGCAGGGGGCATCAAGTCAGTTGCATTGACAATGATTTCATAATGATGATGCCTCCTGTCCACAAAACTACCAACAGAGTCATGGTGTGCTTCGTTCAACGTCTGAACCTGAAACCTCTCAGCGTATATAGCTCCCAATACTTCTCTCTCTTGATCACGTTCAATTACCGCGGTTTCCTCCATCTCATTTCGTACATCTTCGTCGCACAGAACAGATACCGGGTCAGTTGACTCGACAGACTCAATCAGATTCTTGAAAAGTACCCCATTTAAAACAGATGCAGGCTGCAGAGGTGTTGCATCTTGTTCTTTTTGACGACCGAAGACTTCATCCAACTGCTCCTTAAATGAGCACAAAACATGTTCAACCTCATTAAAATGAAAACCCATTCTAACCAATTCCGTAGATAGCTGCTGAAATTTCCGTTGACAAACAGCTTCTTTAGCTTCTTTTTTATATTGAGATTCTGTGAGCTTTGGCATTACGGATATAGATTCATGGGGAACCACCTTTATGGTTTGATTCAAGGCTGGATGATCACTTACCCCCTTTGATTGCAAGAATGATTTGGTCATTGATTGCATTGACAAAGCTTGCACATGAAAACCACGCCTCAAGTCATGTTCGTTAAGGTGAAGCGAGAGCCAGTCTATTGCCATTTCTAGCATGACACCTTCATTTTCTACAGTAGACTTATCGTCAAGTTTTGAATCAACTTTCTTCGAAATGAGTCGTTTATGAGATGCTTTCAGTGCCTGAATGACATCGTGATGATGGAAGGAATAATGTTGCGTCAGATGTTTAAAGAGTGGAGTCTCGATTACATTTTGATCTTCATTACTCTGCGCCTGATCATCACCATTAAATGAATCCATGCCTTCATCACTTTCATCAGGATCACTCTTGTAATCTCCGCCAATGAAACTTTGCTGACCATGGTCATTGATGACGGCAGTTTCCCTATTGCAGTCATATTCGGGCTCATCCTCATAATCTCCATAGTAGTCATCATAAGTCTCATCGCCGTGTAGCAATGCAAAGGAATGCTCTTTCAAACTATCGCACGATTCCTGACGCCTTATATTTTCTTGCATCATTAATTCAGAGTCACTTGCTTGATACTCATGAGCAGGTCCTTCAATCTTTTCGGTGACATCAAATGCATCAACGTTTTTTGGTTCATCAATAGTATCAATCTTCTTTTCCTCGTCCTCCCGAGCATAATCGTTGATATCTCCATCCCAACCGTCATAAGCTTTCAACAATCTTTCCACGATAGCAACACTCTCAGGAGACAACGTAATCACATCTAGTTTCGTTACATCAACCCCATCGAACGGATGTCGTTTCATCCTCGCTACATTCTTCGTCGATCCAGTAGCCTGCTGATGACTATTTGCAATAGTAATCCCGCCAATTTCCTTCCGCTGCTGCTTCGCCCGATCTTGCAGTTTTTGAACCACAGCGTCGTTTGCAGCGCTTCGGCCAGATCGCCCGCCGCGTCCGCCTCTGCCGCCGCCACGCCCGCTATTGTTATTGTTATCTCGTCCTCCTCCTGCTCGGCCAGCACTTTTATTGGGAGGGCCTTTGCTGAAACGAGCTCGACTGGGGACGTTGCGCTCTTGGGCGGCTCGTTCCTGGGCTCTTCGGTTGTTGCATCGACCCATTGCGGTGTTATTAGATGTGGTTAAATGAAGGTTACCTGCGGTACCGTACCTGTCTCGTCGGTATTTTGTCGAAGAGTTCGGCAGACAACTACTTGTTATTTTAACGGTTAACATAGATCACGCCATAGGTAACTGGTGTCGCAAAAACAAACTGAAGGTACCACACAATACCATAGCACTTATAATATAATCATGGAAAAGAGCTGGAACACCATTATTTGTTTCTCAAAAGAACTTGCAATTGAGGAATGAAATGAACACTTTCCCCATTCACAACTTTTCTCCATACACTGTTACAACCTTGCACAGCTCATCCATATCCATCTTCTCCAAAAAGGCAAATTGATCGGCATATTTTCCATGAATCTTGAAACGTTTATCGCCCTCACATTCATGAGGATCATCCTCGGGTAACTCCATCCCTTCCATTGGGCTTTCGGCATCAATGATTTGGACATTTCTAAATCCAATATCTTCCAACATGGGTTGTAAGGTCTCTAAGCTTGCGAACATGCGCATACATACCGGCCACTCAAACGATGGGTCTAGACGATCCGAAACGATTGTTGTTGTGGAGATGGCGCAGCGACCTCCGGGACGTAAAGCTTTGAAAACTAGAGATGGAGATGGAAGCAAAAATTCATGAATTGGAAACACAAAAACACGGGAAAAAACAACAAATAACATCATTCACCATTTTGAAACGCCTTCCTTTTATCTGGCACCAAACAAAACGCTCCATTAGAAATGCAAACATCAAATGCATTCTCCGATGGTACATTATGTTTGGAAAGAATTTCTTGTAGTCTTTCAACGTCTCCGTGAAGAAACCTCAAGCGTTCCGGCACAGCGTATCCTCTTTCCTTGGCTCGCGTCGTTGCATGCTGTACCTCCGAGAGTGCAAGATCAACACCGACCACAAACGATTGAGAATGAGGTTCATTATCAGCTTTGTGTGCACCGCAATCTCTCGTAGCAAGGAATGAGTCGATTCCCAATCCTGATCCAATATCAATGACACACTCTCCAGGTTGGATTTTAGCCACAGAATGAGGATTTGCCACACCCTGAAAGTTGTAAATGTCACCGTCACCAAGGTAGGCGAGATCATCATCCGAATATCCCAGTTGCGTCATGATGGCACGTGCTCTGGCAGCATTTCCTCTAATGCCTGCCGTATGCCCCACTTGTTCGTAGGCTTCCACTGTTTCCCTCTTGGCGATATCATTCGCCGTTGATTCCGCAGAGTGAAAGGGACATTTGGCGGCGGCGGAATCTACCATCTGGGAAATATCAGAGTCTGTGATGATGTGGTCATCATCTTCATCATACACAAACAGATAATCGGCACATGGGTGGTCAAAGCCACCAGAACCTCTATTGAAACGCAACAGTGGTCCACTAACTTCGTCTGATTTCAAAATATATTCATCCAAAATTGTGGGATTTCGAAGGTAAAGATCTTTAAGAAACCTTTGCTTGATCTCGTCTATATTTGCATCCTCATCGTCCTGGGTGGCCTTCTTGATGGCTTCCACCAGAGGTGGGTACGAATCTTCCAAATAAGCCTCATACATCATTTGACATCCAATCAGGGCAGATCCGCTCCCTTCAACAGAGCGAGATTTGTAAGAGGTAGGACGATGCGAGATGTTTATGAGCAAGTCCAATGCCACTGCTCGACGCGATTCGTCTGGATGCGAAATAGCCACTTGTCTCAAGTATCGCTTGACGCAGTCTGGAACGCCCAAATGATGCTTGAGATGACCAAAGCCGGCGATGACTAGATAACGATCCGAAGAGGATGGATGCATGTCAGTCTGGGTGGGTGACTTATGCTGGTGATCTAACATGATGTTTGCAATTCTGTATCCCATGGCATGATCTTTCAAGAGTTGTGCTTGGTAGAGACGATCGAATGGCGTCTCTTCATGGTTGGAAATGGCTTCTTCCTCTACGGGATTGTCGTGATCTAGAGGAGAATAAAGATCTGCCCCGTTCATCAAACTTTGAATCAATAGCTTATGCTCTTGGGTCCCTCTCAAAGTAAATTTATTTCCGGGTTTGTAAGAAGACTGAAATAGAGCATCATACATTGCCTCTCTACTCCGAGGCAAATACCCACGTTGGTTGGACATTTCCTCAAAGAACAGTCGCTTCGATTCCTCATCCGGACATTCCTTATTCAATCTCGCCGCATGATTTCTGGGTATGAATCCCCCGTGGATCAATACTTGACAATATCCCTCATTGATTTCTGAACCACCCGTAGACTTCCTATTGGTTTCTCTGCAGAATTGTATCAATTTGGAATACGACATCAAATCATGCCCCTCGGTCCCATAATCATTTTTGTAGGAATGCAGCAATTTCTGAAATGCCTCGTCGTCGTCCTCGGGAAAGCACGTAGCGTTTTCATCGTGACCAATGGCATCTCGAGAATGACTAAACTGATACCTCTCCAACAATTCTTGCATATCGACACTGAAATGCTCCATGATCAAATGCAATCGTGGTTTCCTCCCCGATGTGTCCGTGGTAGTGACGTCATCTTTAGGCGCATCGTCAACCGCGGGAGCCGATCCCAATCGTTTGGACCATTGCTTGACCAGCTCGGTCTGAAAAGAAATAATTCTGTGCTCTGAGTGGAACTCTCCAAAGTAGACGAGTTTGGCGTGTTGTATCTCGTCGAGTAAATGATGTACCGATGACGCCAGTGATGTTGATGCGGGTGTCGACGGGGTCGACGAGGGGGGAGCTCCGTGACGTGAGGATTTGGTGATGGAGGAGGCGGTGGATGACTTTAGAATGCGTTGAATGAAGTGACTCATGGCTTGGCCTTGTTTGGTCTTCAATAATGGTGGTAATGATGATGAAAGAGCTGTCTGTTTTCGATTGTCGTTGTCAATGATGATGAGTTGTTATCGGCACGACGGCTGACGACGGTTCAACACATCATGGTTCATCAAATATATCATGGTACATCATTATTATTGTCTACGAATTTACCTCAGCAATTCCCGCCAAATCCGAAATCTTCTCTCTGCAGTCGTTAGGGTACGTAGGAATTGGTTAACCCTTTGAAGGCCTACTTCAACGTGGGTCCATCAAAATTTTACAGGCCTTTCTCTGGCCTTTCTCTTGCCCCAAAGTATTTCGCAGTCTACGACAGCCATCACGCCCCACTTCACAATAATATTATTATATTGTATCAAGATTGAGCCAACATCAATCTGAGCCATCATCAATCTGAGCCATCAGGCACACCTGCCTCAACTTGACCTGGTAGATACATATATCATCATACAATCATCTCTCATGCTCAGTCTCCAAGTAATAGCTGATTGCCCAACAAAGTTCACAGGTTAACAGCCCAGATAATCAAAGCTGCGCATCATGTCAGCTCTTCCCGACGTGGTCAGCAGCAGCGGTGTCTCCATCAAGAGCGAACCAACCGAAGAAAGCCCGGGCATTCGCACACGCGTGTCCTCCACGCACCACCAAGAAGACGACCCCATCATCCGCACCATGGACGTCTACATCTCCCCCGAACTGTCCTCCACGCTCCACTTGCTTCAATTCCCCATCCAGCCCGCCGCCGCCAAACAGCACAGACATCATCGAAACGCCAACAACAACGAACCCATCGACGCAAAATTCCGACCCCAACACAAAATGCTCGAACTCCAATACGCCATTCCCAATCATGCCAAGGCCGTGCCCGATCGTCCCATGCCCGACACCATGTGTCTGTCCTCTCGCACCTTCACATCCACACACATCGCTCCCGTCACTCACATGGCCTTGGCCAAATTGGACAAAACGGGAAGTCGATTGGACATCGTGCCCATTCGCAGGGACGTCTTGCAGATGAGGCCCAGTTTTCAACATTTGCATATGCACGACGACGACGACGACGACAATGCTACCAACAACGATGCCGCGGCAGAGGCCAATGCCGCATCGTCGTCGGGGTCGGGGAGGCCGAAATCTCTCGCGTTTCAAAAGAAAGAAAACGAGAGGGCGGCCAATGCACGAAAGAATTCCTACGCTTACAAACGCGCCGCCGAGGAGAGCGAAGATTGGATACCGCTCGAAATATATGGCAATACGCACGACGGGAAGTGGACTCCCTTCAAGAAAGAGGTCATGAAGAAGGTGTCGTGTCCCGATCGGGGGAAAGATCTGCAGCTTTCCAGGGGTGTCGCATCCAATGAGGCCTATGTCAGGAGTTTGAATTATTTGGATTCCGTGGCCGGTGGTGCTTCCTTTGCCTCGCCTTCCAAGGAAGATCTGTCGGATTGGGTGCCCTCGAATGCAGACAGTCACACGGCGGAGACCACGCTGGAGGATGAATTTCAAGATTTTGAATCGTCCGTGACGCCCGCGCCTGCAGTGGGGGCCACGGAAAAAGCTGCCGCGGAATTGGCCGCCAAATTGGCCGTGCTGCTTCAAAATGGAGACGGGACCATGATACCCTATCGAGTCATACGGTCTCGATTCAATGCCGACGCAGTTTCCGATGAAATATTGACCATGGCGTTATCGTCCTGCGCAGTCCTCGTCCGAGGGAACTTTTGCCTCAAATCGACTCTCGCACAATTCATCAATGCGGGAGGAACTGCCAGTAAACGAGGAAGGGCCTTGAGAGAACTGCGAGATTTGATATTGCTATTGTTGAATATGCACGGTATGGTCCAAAGAGAACGACTGATTCGGGTATACGCAGAGCAAGAGGACGAATGCGATATTGTCACGCCGGAAACAATCACATTTTTCTTGCAAACGGTTGCAAAGAGATCTTCCGATCGTTGCTGGCATCCAAAGGTGGAAGATGATGAAAAGTTTGCTGCCATGTTTCCAGAGATTGCCGCCTTCCATGGTGTTTATTGGGTCAAGAAGAAGGAGAAGATAAAGAAGTTGGTCGGGTTGTATGAGTGTATGACGGATGAGATGGACTAATAAATATGACTTGGGACACATGTATCCTTGTGCCGCTTAAATAAAATTTGACTGGAGCATACCTTATGTAGCCGCCTTGATGTGGTTTGCTTAATGAAACCGAATGAAAGATTATTATTTATGAGCAATGACATGATGGATGAGCAATGAAATATAGTGTCCATGCAAAGCAAATTTTCGACCTGTTAGTAGCAAATCCATTAGTCATTTTGTTGATGAGTCACTGACAACTCACAATGCACAAACAAATGATTTTTCTGTGCCCGCGCAATCTTCAGTGAACAGCTATATTTGTGAGTTGGCATACTCTTGTATATAGGGCAGTCCTGATAGTCAAAATGAGTTACTTGTGTGTGTCAACGATATTGAGGGAGTGTACAACACAATGATGAGATTTGTCCTAGACCATTTTTGTCTTGTCGTCAGTGCCAGAAATGTCAACAACGATTTTATATCAGATGCATCATATCATGTAAAATTCACAAGAGGTTCCTCCACATGTTGGGAACAAGCAAATGTGTTAGTTTGCAAACACATTTATAATTGCTTGCTTGCAATCTTACTTTCAAAGGAATCAAATGAGAAATGAATAAATACCAAGGCTGTGATTTTGTTACGGGAATAGCATATAACGGACAGCAGTTCTAGCAAAAAGTTATATTTCTCTATTCAAAGGAAATTTGTGATTTTGTTGTTAGCATGAATAGCATATAGCCCAATGCAAAAACAGACATCAGAATTCCCCAAATCAATCTTGTGATGAAAGGAGCTGTGTCTGTTAGATTCGCCAGTGAGGGATGTAACAAATAATGGTTGGAGACAAATGATAACATGTTTATAGAAAGATTGTGGTCCCAAAGGTGTTTAAGATGGCACAAAAGCTGTTTGTCTGTTCGTCTATGTGGTTTAGAGGGTGTGAATAGCGCCTTCTGTTTATCTATTTGTCATCATTCAAAACAAATCAACGAATTGAAAATAAGCAATTTACGCTATCTGTTGGCCTCTTGGTAAGAACAATACCATAATTTAGGCTACAAACAGTGAAGCATTATTAGCAATAAAAAAGGCTATATGCTATTTGCTATTCATCCAACAAGCTAACTGGTTGCAGATTTGAGTTTAATGTGTTGTGTGAACACTGCATTCTACATTATTTCTGTAAATGAACCATCTGGAGCCATATTCCAGTTGACTGATGCCAGGTATCTTTAATAGAAAGATTTTTCATGTACCATAAAAACTGGATATGAGAACAATAGGGGTAGCCAAAGTTTTGCCACTGACCATGATGGCTTGATCTTTTTTACCAACACTCACTAAACTGCTCATTTAGCATCATGTTTTCACAGAAAATATCATCGATTCCCATCTAAAAACGACTGAAAAAAACGACTTCACATAACTGAAGCAAATTATTTGACCCCTCCCCCACAATTCGATTTCACTGATGCATTGGCAAATTGAGCCGACCTTTCAATCTCAGGCATTTTTTACAGTACCGTAGCTCATTGGGTGCAATTCTTGGCTCATGAAATAGTTCTTGTAGACAGCCCTGACAGACGTAGAGCAGAATAGAATTATTTTTCATGCTTCTTACAAATAAGGCCGTATAACCTTATTTTCTGATCACCTGTTTTGGTACTAACTGGATGCCCAACTGGACAGACCATCCAATGTCAAAAACAGAATTCTGAAATATTGTGCACCAAAGTTTTTTTTACCACAATCCTTACATTGAGATGCACACGCTGTTGTGTTTGTGCTGTGCAGTCGTATCTTACTGTCTGATCATATAAATGCATGCGACCGTTTTACACGAAGAAATACGGTGTCTTACGGAATCTAAGGATTACATAAAGATCATCTCATTTTACAAAACCCCATCTCCTTTCTTGACATATGGTGTTTTCCACCATAACTTTTGGAATCTAAGGATTACATAAAGATCATCTCAATAAGTTCCTTATACATAGATTCTTCATTGTGAGGTCAACACACCCATATGCTGGGCTCCCAGTAACTCCTTGTGGTTCAAAATTATGGCTCATTGTTGCATTACCCACCACATATCACCTTGCTTTTACAGCGGACTTACATACATAAATGGTATTTTTAATAGAAAAATTGTTTGCAGCTCTCCAGCATCCAGAACAGCTTCTTCTGATTGATAGCATTGTTGCCACTGCCACAAACAATGGGCACACATGTGATGTGCACCGTATTGGTTGCAGCATTGCTCTGCTGCTGCAAGGATATCACATAGTTTTGGTGGATTGTTACATCTTCCGGAAACAGCACCAGACAATCTTGCGGCTTGTTTTGTTCCCCATGACAGGAGAGCGCATTTAAAATTTTTCGAGTGTAAACTAAATTATTTTTAAATTATCAAAAAGAAACCAATTAACTAATAACTGAATAAATAATAGATATGTAGTTCAAATGTAAATTAAAATAATTAATTATCGGTTTGGTGGATTGTTGCATCTGTTGAGAAACAACACTGAATGAACTGGCAGCTTTCCCCACTGTCCCTCCCATGCATCTCAGCAGTCGCAAAATCACCAATGCAACAGCTACCTATCAGCTGCAGCATCAAGAAATGCTGCCCAAAGAATACGCCCCACTAACAAATCCCCAAACTTGTTTCATCAAGTGTAAACGCAGTGATCATGGTTGCACAGGGAGGGGAGGTTCACCATGGTTGGGCAACATAAAGATGCGCGGTGAGTGGATGAGAGGATGCAAAGCCTCCTATCCCTAAACTAAATGGGCGGGAGCAATAGGGGGCATAATAAAGAGGATAGTAATACAATACTATCTATGGTGAGAATTTTTATTTTACTTGCTTTAGACTGGTTGCAGCCACGGCAACTATTTTTGGGTTGCTAATTATTTTTGGTTACCATCGGACTATACGATTGCCATAGTTATAGTTACCTATTGTTATCATGCAGCCACGGAGATCATTTTCATGTGTCAACAGCTGCTAAAATATGAATCTCGCTTACACATGGAGGAAAGTCTAGGGTGAACATCATTTTTTTTGAATGGCAGTCCACTACTTATAATTTCAATCTCCTGGGCAATACCTCAACCAACCATGAACAATTGGCTTTGGATGGCGCCTTGCTTGGTCGAGACGTGCTAGGGGATGTTTTGTAGGCATGGAAGCACTTCCGACAGGAGGGCTTTCCCCCTTCGCTCCCCCCGCGTCATCGAATCTTGTCGCATTTCCAAGTCAACCTGATGTAAATGACACACTTGGTTCGTGTCGGACTAGTATCACAAGAAGTATGGTGATTGATGACTGTTTTAGAAACCGAAAAACATGAAATAGAACTGTTTACCAAATCGAGCTCAAAAAGGAATTGGTAAGAAAAAAATTATTTTAACTATTTTTTTGGCAACAGGACGGAATTCTTGCCATGGCTGCACTGGCTCTAGTTACCATTTTTGCGAAGTTCGGTCGAAAATAGGATCTTGACCTAAAATAGCTCCTGTGTCTTCTACCAGTCTTATTCCTCCCCAAAAATCGTGAGAATAGTCACATGTTGGCGAGATCGTGGACATTTTTCGTGTGATTACCTATGGACGTTAGGGAATTTTGACAGATTACAGAAATCCTACCAAAAGTGTACTTTCAGAATAATC
>JALLPD010000549.1:0-15417 GCA_036940065.1 Cyclotella cf. meneghiniana
CATAATTTCACTTCAATAATTTCCATTTGATCATTTTTTATTTCTACATTCCAATATCACCATCAAAATCCTTACGAGTTTTTAGGCTTACGGCAAAAAATTACTCTCAGCGCTACCTAAGTAGCTGCATGCTCATTTATTTACTACAAATTTTTTATATGGTATCGAAAAAATATATGTAACCCTACTGGGGAAACCGTTACCCAGAAATAAAAATACTACCTTGGTAGAATTTTAGAATTAATATGGACAGGCTACCTGACACATGGTACAAAGAGAATTACTTAGGGTATGTCCATACCATATAAAAATTAGTAGTAGGACCCCAGAATTCCGACCCCTATTGGGTTATGCCCCCTCGGATTTTTGACTCTGTCCGCCGTCCGTAGGGGTAGAACTTTCTGCTCTTGTGCCAGGTCGGAGTACATCGTGGCACGGTGATCAAAAATCTTACCCCCCAGCTCTTCAAAATCCAACTCCTCAATCATGGTGATGGCCGCCGATGAAAACACCACCATTGCCACCCCAGATGCTGCTAATAATGGCACATCTGCCTCTTTGTTGAGTCGGGAGCCATCACGACCTCGTTTGTGACTAAAATGCTCAGTGAGGACACGTGTCGCTGCCCCAAATATGATGAGGTTTTGGGCCTGCGGCTTCGTGTTAGACAGGAGCATGACAACAAGATGTTAATTTTTATGTTGCTGCGATGTCAGGGGATGTGAGAGCCATTGAGAGATTGGCGATGATAGGTGACAGCCTGGGGTCGGATTTTTGTGAGGTGGGAAAGTGCTAAGTGCTAAATTGCATTATATGGTATGGACAAACTGGTGTACCCCCTCTGTACCTCATAACCTATTATAGGGTCGGAATTCTGTTGTCCTACTACTATTTTGTTATATGGTATGGATATTCCCTTTTAGAGATACCCAATAATGACAGAAATAGTACTATGTGCCACATGGGTTTTAGGTCCAGTTATGGGTTGGATGTGGGCATTGTTGAGGTAGAAGTACGATTACTGGACCTAGTCGTATTACGTATTACTTCATGGAGGTAGAAGTACCTATTTTTCGTCATGCATACAAACAATGAAAAGAAAGAGGCAGATATTTAACCAAAAGACCTCCTCAACGACCCCTAAACCCGGGTGATACCTACCATGACAGATGGAATGATCCATGGATTAACCACAATTTCAGGTTGACCACAATCAACCGCAACGACTATCCTTGCCCATGAACTTTTATCGGCCAGGGACTAGTTTGCTACCTCATTGTGTGTACAATTAGTAATTACGACCAGAGAAAACCTCTGGACTATCTAAACAGAGGTTTCATAGAGATTCGACCAGCACCAGCACAGTACCAGTCCAATCACGAACCATGTTTGCCAATCTCTCATAAACGTCACAGGGTCATGAAACACAACGAACGGCCAGGGACATCGGGCAGCAGTCTCAGATTCTTTGCCCACCACTGCAGTCTTCTCTTGAAAAGACTGCACCACATGTGGGTTGGGTCCTCCAATGAAACCAAATGGACATTGAGCATTTGTTTCAATGCCACTGATTACATCGTTCTTGAATTTCTGATTTTCAATTTCACGATCGTAGTAGGCTAAGGCCTCACGCACGTCTCGCACTCTGGCACCTGGGACTCCTCCCGACACATCCAGTTCTTCGAACACTCTCATGTTTAACGCAAATGCTGTAAAGAGACGGGAGAGGAGACGGGTTCAATTTTCAAAGTTCGGCGCAAGAAACCTAAAAAGATCTAGGAAATGTCTAATCTTACCAACATTTGCCTCGGCCACCAAACGCCCAATCTGATCTGGCTTCAATGCCAGATCATCCAGGGCCGACCGGTATTTGTCTTTGAACAACTTGGCACTCGGAATATACTCGAAATGATAAAACTGCAATCCATTATACCCATCTAGATGAAGAGCTCTCCGAGCAATCCTCGACAACACTTTGCCTCCGCTGAGATCACCCAAGTAACGCGTGTAGGCATGAGACAGGAGCAACAAGGGGTCTATGCGACCCACCTCTTCCATCCTATCAATGTAGTCCTTCACTGCTGGAGAAGGAATTCGACATTGCGGCTTGCTCTCCCAATGAATCCCGTGCCAAAATTCCATGTCCTCCCTCAAGGCCTCGGTTCGACTGAGTTCCTTGGGAAAATGAAGGGATGGGAAATGATTTGGGCCGTGAAAGTTGAGCAACTTCTCGAGAGTGAGATAGGTGTGGTATAGTCCCATGACGAGTTCCATGTAGAGCTCACGATCGATAATTCCTTTGATAAAGTTTTTGACGAAATGAACGTTCTCAGCTGCTGTGTGCGATTCCGCTGTGCCTGACTTTAGTGCTTGAGAAAGTGTCGATACCTGTGACGACGTAGACTGTCGTGCTTCATCTAGCTCTTGTTCTTGTGCGATAGAATTCTCTTGCGTTACAATCTCCGATGAGGGGAGCTCATCTGTAACGATATGATGCTCCTGACCATTCTCATCATCTTGGCCCTCACTAAAGCTCGCCCCCAAGTGCCCCATGATTGCAGCAAGCGAAAACTCTTCCATGGCTCGTGCCAAGTTCTTAGTCGAGGAAGATGAATGGTTCTTATGAAACGACTTGAAAGGACACCCGCCCTGAATTAGGAATTGTTCGGTGTTCGTTTCGGAAGAATTCACGGCATCCTTGTGTTCCCCCGATCCATTCTTCCCCAAAAAATTCGAGACATTATGGATATGCTCCATAGCCAATTGAAATGGCGTCGAAGCACTTTTCCTCTCTACTCGGCCGGACACACCCTCCAAGGACCCAGTAGGAAAATGACTCGAGGGTACAGTCTTCATAATCTCAATCAGCTTTTCAGGATCTGTCGCCGCTTCTCGAAAGGGACATGCATTGTCCGCAAACGCGGGGCATTTGGATCGGGCAAGGGAAAGTTGGGATGGGGAGATGGATCGATGGGGAGCTGATTCGTGGTGAGTGCTGTTTTCGTCGTCGGAGAGGGCGGCGGCGTAGGGACAGGTGTGGTGATTGGTCATCGTTTTTTGAGGGGATCGACTTGTTAAACAATGGATGAACGGCTGTGTGGCGTCTTGGCAAAGGGGTGTATCGTCTTTGTTTTCTTTTTGAACTGTGCTCGTTCAGTGTTCTAGCGTGTTGGTGCACAAAAAAATAATGACGAAGACTCAATCCAGAGACTAAAAATCATGGAGTTCGCTCACGCCCAGCGGGGCTCGCGGGAAAATTAGTGTAAACGATTCCCCGAACTGCTCATGCCGCACCTAGCAAGGTATAACTACCATTACTGTATTGTACCTCTAGTCGTATTACTCTCTTTCGACATGCATACGAACAGAAATAGACGAGCACATAATATGGTAGGTACAGTCCACACTTAAACTCCTCCTAAACTCCTCCAAGACCACAAGAGCCGGGTGACACCAGCCATGACAGCATGGACTTAACCATGCCTTGTCCACAATTTGAGGTCGACAAAACTAAACCGGAAATCCGTTCATTGCCCATAAACTTATATTGGCCAGTATTGTGTTCATCCGTCAAAATGGAATCTATGTCACCGTCTTCTGCAAAAAATACACCTCGCCGTCATCGCGGGCTGTCCAAATTACCCCCCCTCTGCATCGCACTCTTCCTAACCGTGGCCTCACTATGTCGCACATCACCATCCATCACTCTGCGGTCCTTGTCGCCTCTCTCTCTTATCCCAGTAGCAGAAGCAGCGCCAACCTCCTCTCCGCATCGCCTCTCCGAAGAGCAGAGGGAAAAAAGTCGACAGGCCTACGAGAAGGCAACGCGTCAAAAGAAACTAGAGAGAGAAGAACGAAGTCGACGGGCGTACGAGTATTCGAGATGGAAAGAAGAACAAGCGAAAAAAGACGACGAAAATATCAACTTTTCTTACTTTGTTGCCGAGAAACCCCGCGATATCATGGACGGCACGCGTTCGGCAATAGCGAATGTGTTGAGGGGAGGATTTTATGGACTAGCGGCGTTGTTAGGCACTCCCATTGCATTTGCTACGACGGGGGGTTTGATTGGTTTCGTCAAAGGAGTTGCAGTTGGTCTTGTCCTGGGTGTTGGAATGCCCCTCGCCGGAGTAGTGGTAGGCGGGTATCAAATACTGAGAGGGTTAATGGCAACACCCGTGGCTATTATGGATGGCTTCATTGACTGCAAGGTTTGGAACGAGACAGGTAAATATTGGGAAGAATATCGACTGGATGAGGATATAGTTGCAATCAAAAATGCCCTCGACGAAGAGGAAAAGAAATATAGAAAGCTCAAGAACCAATCGGGTGATAAAAAGGAGCATTATTCTTCAAGAAAAGTTAAGAGCACCGAGTACTACGATATCCTTGGTGTTGATTGCGATGCAACTTCCACAGAAATACGTTCTGCCTATCGTAAGAAAGCAAGACTGGTCCATCCTGATAAGAATCCAGACGATGCTGATGCCGAAAGGAAGTTTCGAGAGTTGAGTGCTGCTTATCAGACTTTGTCGGACCCATCGAAAAGGAAACAATACGATTCTTCAGGTATTGGGGTAGATCCAGAGAAGGCCGATGGAAATGGATTTACAATTGACCCGTACGTGTTCTTCGGGGTTCTCTTTGGCAGTGAGCAGGTACAGTCGTACATTGGGGAACTGGGATTGGCCTCTTCTTTTGATGCATTCCTTAAGTTCGCTGAATTAGGTGATCGATCACACTTATCATTTGACTCATGGGACGATATGAAATCGGTTCTTGGGTGGGGGGAAACAGCACTGAAGAGAAGAAAGCGCGAGACTGAAATCGCATTGTTTTTACTTACACGAATCTCCGATTATTTAGATGGTTACTTGACCGCGGATGCTTTTAAAGAGTCGTGTAGGACCGAGGCTGTGAATATTTCAACTGGTGGGTCTTATGGAGCATTATTTCTTTCTGCCATCGGTCCTGCTGTGAGTGTTCGATTTCGTGCACTTCGTCGTTTCCAGGTCATACTGTTATGTGAGGCACTGATTACTGCATATATTTCTAGCTCGTTGTCGAAGCAGAGTCTTTCCTAGGGTATCGGGCATCTCTAACCGGATCATGGCGCGGCCCTGTCAGTGGCGTCAGACGAAATTTATTGTTCATACGCCGGAAGTATTCCTTTGCAAAAGCTGTGCTTCGTACAGTCGGCGATGGGTTGAAAGCCTTATATGATTCTGCCGAGAAACTTCCAGATCGCGATAATGCACCACAGCAGCAAGCTGGTCGCGAGAAAACGAAGCCCCAAAAAGTTTTTTTCCATGATCAAAAGGTCCTTAAAGACAATCTTTCAAATGCTATGTAAGTCCTCAATGTTCTTCGGTTTTTCCATTTGAGCGTAAACTGATTGTTGCTGTCTCCATACACCGGAACTCAGACCTTCAGTACTAAACATGGCTTGGTACGCCTCTCATTCTGCTTTTCGTTACCTTCCATGTTATGCTTTGCATTTTGTTGTCTGATGTTGTCATGTCATCAATGATTTTCACGTAGGGCTATCAATTTCATCGACATATCCAACACACTCGCGGCAGCATGTACCAAACTGTTTTATGACGCATCTGTGTCATCCAAGAGTGAAAGATTACGGTGAGTTATCGCGCTAAGTGTCTTGCTGTATTCAATTCACATATCCTTGTCTTATCCGTCGATCCGTTGAATGACGTAAGCCGTGCTGAAGCGATACAAATCCTTGGATCTCAGTTTGACATGGTGGCTATGGAAGTAACCGGTGGAAATGCTACACTCGCTGGGGACATAGACGATATAAAGGCTCGTGCAAATGCTGCGTTCGCAGAGTCGCTTAAAAAGGTATGCCTCATACTATCTTTAGCACATGACAACATTATGCAGTCACATTCACAATCAAGATATAAATTTCTAACGACTCTTATGTGTCGCAGGGCATGGAAAAAGAAAATAATAAGGGCCGCCGATCTCGTTCGGATGAAGTGTAATCAACCTTTGTAGCAAATTGAAATATACTCGTCCCGGTTCTAGTACGAAAGCTTATTGATTTTGCACAATAACTTTGATTATTCCATGGAGCTTGAATTCAATAGGAAAATTAGTCTTTGTAACACTAAATTTTTTGTTAACATCAATTGAGCAGCGTCTATTCCCATTCGATTGTAGCAGGAGGTTTGGAACTGATGTCATAACATAGCCGATTAATGCCCCGAACTTCATTGATTACCCGACTGGACATAGTCCCCATCACCTCATAGGGAAGGTGATAAAAATCAGCTGTCATGTAATCAGTCGTTTCGACGCAGCGCACACATGCAACGTTCTCATAAGTCCTTCCATCGCCCATAACTCCAACGCTTTTCACAGGAAGCAAGACCACAAACGCTTGTCCAATCATTCTGTAATGGCCAGATTTGTACAACTCCTCAATCACAATATCGTCAGCTTCCTGCAATATGGCGACGCGTTCTGGAGTGACCTCGCCAAGAATACGGATGGCCAAACCGGGTCCAGGAAATGGATGCCTCCACACACTAGCCTCATCGATTCCAAGCGCAATGCCTAGTTCACGTACTTCATCTTTGAATAACTCGCGTAATGGCTCGATGAGCTTCAGCTTCATTGTGGCAGGAAGACCACCTACATTGTGATGAGTCTTAATTGTTGCAGAAGGACCCTTGTAAGAGATACTTTCAATTACATCGGGGTAGAGTGTACCCTGCAAAAGAAAATCACATTTCCCAGATTCGGCCTCAATCTTTTTTGCTTCTTCTTGAAAGATATCAATAAAGGTACCACCAATAATTTTTCTCTTTCGCTCAGGATCTGTAACACCCTTGAGAAGCCCAAGAAAACGTTCTTTCGCATCCACGCAACGGAGATTCACACCGCAGTCGCCTCTCATCCTTTTCAACACTTTGACTGCCTCGTCCTTTCTCAGACAGCCGTTGTCAACCAAAACAGCGTGAAACCTATCGCCAATTGCACGGGTCATCAATACTGCAGCAACTGTCGAGTCGACACCCCCACTCACAGCACCAATTACATGACCAGTGGGCCCAACTTTGGCGCGGACTTCTTCGATGAATCTGAAGGAAAATGAGAGAATCGTTTTCGAAATTAACACGGCCAAGTCGCAGGAATAAGATTCAGCGAAGATCACTAAAAATGCACTCACTCATTGGCATAGTCAGTCATGACCCAATCCTGCTTAGCTTTCGCAATGTTAACAACAAAGTTTTTGAGAATGTCTTTTCCCAGAGGCGAGTGAGTGACTTCAGGATGGAATTGAAGGCCCCACATCTGGTCGGATAGGTTTTCGATGGCAACAAAGTCAGCATTGGATGTTCCAGCTTTGGAGGGTAAAGGCAAACAAATGAATAGGTGTCAAGAATGATTGCAGAAATACAAAGCGAACTGACAAAATACTACAAAAATTGCTCATTATTGAAATCTCGAAACATACCGACAGCTTTGAAACCCTCGGGAACAACGTGAAGCTTATCTCCATGAGACATCCACATTATGAACTCCTCTGGAAGACCCGCAAACAAAGGCGAGTTGCAGCCTGCCACTCGAGAAACGGAGGCTTTGCCATATTCGCGTTTAAGTCCTGGAGCAACCTTTCCTCCAAAGACATGAGCTAGCTCCTGATATGACACCAAAATAGGATTAGGCACCATCGATCAAGACCTATGGTTGACTAGAGACAGGATGATTTCACTCACTTGCATACCGTAACAAATACCCAACAACGGCACTTTCCTCTCCTTAATAATATCCCAAACACCCTGGGCAACATGAGGAGCCCCCTCCTCATACACGCTGCTGGGCCCCCCACTAAGAATTACCGCGGTAAGCTCATGCTTTCCCAATTCTTCAGGGGTGACAAGGCAAGAGTATAGCTCGCAGTAAACGTGGAGTTCGCGGACACGACGGGCGATAAGATGGGAGTATTGAGAGCCAAAGTCGAGAATGGCTACTTGTGGGCTATGTTCGCATCGAGGCGATACGGTCAGTTTGAGCGTTTGCGCAAATAGTGCGATAGTTGCATACTGAAACTCTTACCGGTTGATGTTGCCCAATTGAGATGATTGCTTTAGGTATTCCACTTCTTGCGCCATTTTTAGGTATTGGATACTTAGATGGCTTGATTGCGAGTTTGGCAATGATGTGTACGAGATGCGATTTTACAAGAATCGATTGACTGTTGATTGATGAGATTAAGATATCAACGGTGGCTTCGATGTTTTGGTACAATTCAAAAGTCAGGGTACCATAGTAGGCGACATATTGTTTTAGTGATGCCATCTCATGGTACGATACCTTCATCAATGACTGGCTTGATGTGGGCATCTTCTCGGCATCTCTATTATATAATGGATGTGATGGGTGATGGCGGCAGGTAGTTGTAACGGTCTGTACGACGTTCTAATTGCCCTTTAACCAGTCGAAAAATTCTTACGATGCATGGGTAAACCGGTAACCAGGTCTTCGGGTCTCAAAAGTACCCAGACTGCCTCTTTGCGGCGCACTCTTTTGCCACCTCTCGTCCAAAATGCATGGGTTTCTATGAATGGATTGTATGGTGTATGGAGGGAGGTGTGTGGTACGATACGGTATTGTACAATACACCATACACAATACCGCAAGTTCCAGTATGCTCCAAGCCCAACCATCCATCCCCATAAAAATAATATCTTTACGTCGCACATCACCTGGACTGCCACAGCAATCACCTGACCATCACTCGTCACACTTTCACTTAACGTAGGATTTCGAAAGATTGCATATTTCGCTTATAATCATAGACTTCTTCATGACTTCAAACCAGTGCGTACTCTAGAGCTGGTTACCCAATTCACGTGTCATGGATCAACAGGAGCATGACAGATGCCAGCTTTTCTCAACCAAGCGGGTAGACATAGACAGATGAAGGCTGACATAAGCGCACAACGATCACAATCAGTTGGAAACTCATCGCAGGTATCAATGCTGACACGATCCTCTATCGAAAACTCTGATTTCAGCAAGTCTTTGCTAGAGCCGCTAAGTTTTTTCAGCATGTCGAGCTAAAGTAGCTAAAAAGGTGAAATATTACTGTGTTTTTTTAACCTGATTTGACCGTGGGATATTCGAATGCCTAGCCCGTGATCGCAAAAAATACTGATATAATGAGACTGAATGAGGAAACTCGTGGATGTCAAACTTCATATCGAGAGGCACAGTTTCGTATCCATTGTTCTTGTGTATTGTGCTCCTTTGATGTTCGTATGAAGTGTTAGTTGCGCTGCCGACGAAAACACATCAGAATAATTTGAACAACCCGTATGAAGATTCACATCTTAGGACACCTTCAGAACACTTCGTGTCATGAGAAGAAAACTAATTGTTATTGTATTTTTGAACTGACGGGTCTGCGTTCAAATCGCCTGTTAACTTGGACTCGTAGTGGGAATAGGACGATGAAGAAACAATGTAGCATCATGACTACGAGGCTCGTTCTCGTTATGGATGTGCAATCTAATCAACTTTAATATACACTGAGAGTCCGCTTCTCACCTATCTTATTTCTTTGCTTCCGACAGGCTTCGGCATAACGATTTTGCAACTCATATTCGGACTAGAATTTTAGTTTTACGAAATGTGCATCTATCCACTGATCCACAGAGAACGGCATTGTGTTAACGACATCCTGAACCTGCGTTCTTTTACAACGACAAATGTGATACTATTAAATTAAAGCAACCTGTGACTGTGTCAGCTGTCGTTATGAGACACAATTATCATTCGTATCCTACCTGAATGACAGCACAGAGCGACTGAAATGAATTATTCACGGCGCGAAGAACAACTAAACCCTGGACTGCCTCTGAGATAACTTGATAGTGTTTATATAACGAGTTCACTGATAAAACACACACCCGAAGCGGTCAACGATCAATTTTCTATTTAAGAATTAAATTTCTTGCGAGGACTGGTGTAGGGTGTGTTGTAAAATGAATAAAACGAAAAAGGAGAATCACCTTTCCATGAAAAGCATCACATCTATCACACACTTATACCTCTTGAGCACAAAGAGCCGTATTTTCCCATTCAGCCATCGAAGTGTAATAGTCAATCCAACTACCTGCATACGGACGGTTCATAAGTTTTAAATTATGTCTGGGTAGCAGAGGCCATTTTAAGTCTCCCTACTTTGCTAACCAAAATGTCAATTTAATACTATCAAATTACATCCCTCTGTTTTTTCAATTCAAACGGCCAACTTCTTCATGTTGTAGGCTTGCTTGAAAAGTAGACGACCCATGTGATGGTTTCTTTGAAGCCAGAACTCTAAACATCACATTCCATTTGTTACTGTATTCATGGGTATCATAATGGGATGACTTGACAGAATGGATATCCTGATCAATTTATATCAAATATAGACAGAGTTGACCATCATGAGACCTGAGAATTGAGCCCTTTTTTCTGTGCGCGGGCAAGAAGTAGCATACATAGGCCATGTGTCCAGGCAGCCAATTTTGCAGACCCAACACAAAAAAATGGGTTATGAGTATCTGTTTTTGGGGTCTGCAAAGAAAAAAGTTGCAGGCTCCGACTCCTACCCGTTCAACTAAAAATTTTGCAGACCCCAGTTTGCCGACCCTTCCATTGGCTTCCCCGTGCTTCGCCCATCCCTGCATCCTCCAATCTCAATCCTGTTATATCAAAAGGTGTTGGGCATGACGTCACACCATTTACACAAACTCGGTATTTAGCACGAGAGAATCTTTATCTGCCTGGACACATAGATGCAGACCCGGACGACAGCCAGGAAAATCAAGGAGTAAGCAAGTACTCAAAAAAGAGTTGCCTGGACACATGGCCTAAATCTCAAAATATAAGCAGCTCAATGGCTCAAATAAATGCTCAAGTTTGGTTCTGATTCAAATTATCAGAATCTGGACTGGAGCTGGAACACCAGCAGAGTTTTGATTTGGTTACAGTCAGTTCGGACAGAATATTTTTTATATCACATCAGATCAATGCATACCATCTTGTGGTAATGTAGTAGTGCTGTATTCTGGCAGACCAGAACCCAAACCAATGGCAGAACCAAAATCCTGATTACTCTGGCCAGCATTCTTTGGTTCTGGAGGAATCTTGTGTTACAGACCTTCTTTGAGATCTTGTAATTGACATCACCCATAGTTTTTAATGCTTATTATATATTTGTTATAAGTGTTAGATGCCAAAACAACCAAATCATGGCACTTTAACAAATTTACAACACAAAGAACCTGCTGCCCAAGAGCATGATTCTGGAAAAAGACATGACGTCAAATCCCCCAACTCCAACCTCACTTATTCTCTTTCTTCACAGCATCCAGAGCTTTTCTTCTTCGTCCCTCTCTCTCTCTCGCTTTCTTTATTAGCCTCATCACCTGTCATAATATCATCTGATACAGTTAATTTGTCACAACCTTCACCCATCTGAGAGATCTTCAACCCTTGCATAATGCTTTGTATTTAGATGTAACAAAAATCCTTGTCGTACTGTAACTCTTCAATGCAATAGGCACAGGCTTCTTAACCGAATGGCTCTTGCTTTCATCATAGCCATCATAGTCATTGTAGCAATCCAGCAAGTAATATTTCCATAGAGTGCCTTTATTGGCTTTACCTCTGACTGCTTGGTGAGTTGCGAGTGTTGAAAAAAACAGACTTTTCAAGTGTCCATCTACCTTACTGTAATCAAAAATGTATAACTGCAGTCCTTCATACTTTGCTCACAATGAAGCTTCCTATTTCTGACACCATGAACTCCTGAACTGTGTCCTCTTTGAATTCTCCTACCATGCCCTTAATATATGGGTGGGTTTCCTTAACCATTTCATAGCTTCAAATTTGCCAACAATTGTCTCAGATCTCAGAATCATCATCATCATAAAACTTACCAGTTCCATGGACTTACAAAAGCTTCAACGTGCTTAGCAGACTGATTTTTAGTGAACAGGTACCCAGTATAGCCCTCTTCCCACTGTTTCCACTTAGTAGCCTTTTAGTGATGACCTGCCTTTCACTCTCCAATACCCTATCACTTGATGTTCCCTTGAAAGCAAACCTCTATGGTGTTTTTCTATGATAGCAAGTACTTTCTGTGCCACTAGTTGACCAATAAGTTCACCAATAGTGTCCAACCTTGAAGTAATCTTGTTTGTTTGGGTCTCACTACTTCAGTTAAATAGTATTGATAAATAAGGCATCTTCATTATACCTGTCTTCATCATTGACAATGCGATCAGGAATGAACCACCTGCATAGTAGATACTAACATGCCAGATAATCTTTGAGTCATGATTTTCAACAACATGTTCAATCATTTCAGTACGAGAACTCATTAAGTATGCAGTACAAACAGGATCTGGGAGCAACTTTGGATGATGGTGCTTCCAAGTCTTCACAGACCTGACCATTGAATTTTCACATTCATCAAACAGATCCCTTTATTCATTAGCACTCTCAGAGTCATTGGCACTAGAATCAGAGTGAAAAGATATGGCATCTTCTTCTTCTTTGTCTGACCTCAAATCTTGTAGAATTTTCACACATTTTAATTACAAATTGACATAAAAACATATAGCATGAGACATTAACCCTTCAGTCTAAAGGCCACATCTTTTGCACACAAAATGTTTGTTACCTGCCTGAAGCACTTAAATGCAGGACAGGTGAGGTGATTCCACTTTCCAACACATTTTTCATTCTTCCTTTCAAAATGTAAATATTTTGGTAAACATAGTACTCACTTTTTAAATTTCATTAATTTTTTCATCTCGCAGTCGGAGGAGATGATACATGGGATATAAAGCTTGGCACACAGAATAGCACAAGATCCAATACTCATCAGAAATGAAATGAAACTGCTTGAGTTCACAAAAGAATTTACTTGCCACACACTCTGTCAACAATGAAGGAAACAAGTAAGTTGAAAGACCTCTCCTCTCATTGAAATCTCTGATATCTTGATGAACTCAAGTTGTTTGCCATTGTTGTGCATCTTTGATACTTCAGAACTCTGCATAGAGTTCATGTCAAGTTGATTTGAACACATTCCAAAGCTATGTCATATATTACATAGTTTTTAGGCAATTTTACAGAGATGTATTATGAACCAAAGCTGCACCATCCTGCCAGCAAAAGTGTGCTCAATACCTTAAATGATATCAGATTAGGGAACATGTTCATTTACTAATTTTCTTCCCTTTGAATGTTTGAGGTTCAGACAAATGCCATCATGTCAATCAAGTTCTTATCTTGATCAATCACTCTCATGAGAGGTGATTTGAAAGAAAAATGACAAGGCAGCTGCTAAATGAAAATAGCTACATATACTAAAATAACAACACAGTATTTCAAAGATTTGGAAGGGAAGAACACTTCTTTCTGACAACACTCTTGCAAGGTCATCTAATACAGTGTTGACTGCTGTCAATTATGCTGAAAAATTCAAACAGTCACCTATTTTCTCAGAATTAATTGTGTGAACAATCGGCATTGGTGAAATATAATGTTGTCATTAAAAAGATTGACAGTTGTGAAACTGTCAAACTTGGTCATCATTTTTAACTGTGCTATAGTACTTTTTACTACTCTGATGTTGACAGTTGTAAGGTGGTCCAATTTTTTTACTATCATTTTTAAATTTTCATGACATCATTGGTGAACACCAACATTTTATTGCTGGTGGCAACCTTATATCAATTGGCATGATTGGCAACCATAGCACAATTGATTTTTTTAAAAACAAGAGCTAGTGAGTAAATTTGTGAGTTGTGCTATGCTATGAGATTGGAACTGTGATTCATGTTGGGTGAGAAACACTTCCTTTTCAATGTGATTGATGGATTTTTATCTAAAATATCATACCTCCTGCTTGCAGCCTCAGCCGGCCATTGTTGTTCGTATGGAGATGTTGGAGGTAGGTGCTCTGGATTATGTAGATGAGGAGGGAGTGAATTTTTTAAGTAAAGTAAATTGTAAATTAGTGAGCTGTTGCAAAGCAGCATTTTAAAAATGCAGCAAGCAGGTACTCTATCACTTTGGATTCAAACCCAAGCTGGCTATTATAGTTGGTATGAGATGGGTGGAGGTGGTGGCTACAGGTCAGGTCTGGGAGCTGGGATGTTACTGTTCATGTGGAGGGAGACAACAAAATAAATATATGAAAAAGTAAGTGACCTATTTCAAATAAGAATATTTTAACAAGTAGTAAGCTTGTAATATCTCACTTTGCACAAGGCCCCTGATGGCATCAAGAGGTTGAATGTGGTTGCTCCAAATTATGACCAAGGGCTGGGATGTTCTTATTGCAAAGGAGGTAGTGAACTTCTTCATTGAAAAATTCAATCAAAATTTCAAGGTACAAAAATGGAAAGAATTATCTTTTTTCACCTTGTGGTCATTGGCCCTGATCACTTTTGTTGTTAGCAGCTTCTGTTGTTGCAATGGGAAAGCAGGAGTAGTGTTGCCAGATTCAGCTTGTACATAGACACCTGCTGTGACCTGATGATGAAAATAACTTTTTAATTAATCGCTCCAAAATCAACACACAAAATTATATAAAGTATTTTGTTTTTACCTTATTGCTAATGCTCATTATAAATTAGAAAAAAGCATTAGCTGCAGGAGGTCGGGAGTGCATGGTCTCTGAGGCCATCTGTGTCTATAGAGAAACACAGTGACATGATGAGACATGGTAGAATTAACTTTTTGAACAAAACCTCACCCACCAAAAACAAACAAAACAATTGAATTTATACTTTTATGTTAACTTCCATTAGAATATGATGTTAGATGCATGGGGGAGGTGGTGGTAGTCACTGTTACCATTTGGTAGAAGCAAAGCAGCACAGCACGAAAACAGCTTTCAATTAAAATTTTACACAAAAATCTAACAAAACAGTTTTTTCATACCTATTTGCCACCTTCCATTTTCACTAAGAATTAGCTTCACTGCAAGGGGGGAGGGGGGTTGCAAAAATGATGTGTGAGCTGTGATATAACGAGTGTCTTCACTCTGGTGAAAACATTTCACATTGTAACAAAAACTGTGTGGAAGAGAATGTGAGGGAATGTAGGCTGTTGATTATGGATGAGTAGCACCCAACAGCATAATCATTCTTTGATTTAGATCTCTCGACATATACTAACTTAATTGTACTTATCATCTTCTAAATGACATGAACATTGTTTCAGTAGTTGCCCTAAGCCATTTGAAGGTACAATAAATATAGCCAACACTTTGTAAGTAGAAACAATATGGGCTTGTGATTCGAATTATTTGATTATGATTATGATATTCAAAAATACTGAAATGCTGAGTACATGGTTTACTAGATATGCCATGCATTT
>JALLPD010000550.1:0-15405 GCA_036940065.1 Cyclotella cf. meneghiniana
TAAGTTAATTAACTTATGTCGAAACCTGCATAAGTTGGCAGGAGAGGGTTAATCATATTAAAAGCTACACAAAAAATGCTTTCAAAGGAATCACAATAAAATAAGCAAATATTACTCAATCTCAGCTCAAACGAATCACATTTTCACAAAATACAGTAGAGGTTTAGAAAGTTACAAAGCAACAAGCACAGCAAAAACGCTAGCAAGCATGTTAGTCGTAGATTTAGTCGAGTGAAGCTTTGACGCCGCAATTGTATGGCCAAACCGGAGTAGACACAAACGAAAACTGACACAACGTTTTAAATGACGATTGTTTGCTTCTTAACGACATGTGCTGCATTAGGAACGTGTAAAGTGCGGAAAACGGAGTTCGGATTTGGCGTAAAACTGCTGACATCACCTATTTGAATTTTGTTGATGGGTTGCAACACTACCGTATGAAAAGACGCACTAAAATAAATGATAGGCCTTCAAGTAGAGTTTTTCGAAAGTTCATTACAAATATAAGCTTTCTTTCACGCACACGCAGAGCTATTGCCTGGCGTACATGTCTATTAAAACTGGCACAGCCCGAACACAAAATCCGAGCTTTCATATTATATTTTGTTCTTCCACATTATTACACGACGAAAACGATGTGTATTGTAATCACCATAATACACAAAATATCGTGCAGTTGCTCACTCTGCTCGCTCCTTCTATTTTCTCTCTCGAGATAATTTTTTTTCACTAACGCCAGAACAAAATCCACAAGCACACTGCCATCAAAGATTGCCTTCGTAACAAATCCCTGTTGGGAACAGCGACCATGGTACATACAGTAACCAGCGACCAAACCATTCTTACCGCGCGTGTTTGTCCTGAAGACGAATCTATCGCCATCAGTGAGCTCGATCTACATGACATTGAAAGGATACGCAGCGAAGATCCTTTCATGTATCATTCTATCGCGCAGCATGTAAGGAAGATGCGATTATCTGGTTTTGTGTCTCACTTGGATTTCTTGGGTGATGAACTTCGCTCGCCGGACCCCAGCCCTGCGGACACTGCTGCTGGTGATCCTAATCCTTCGACAATTCCTCGTGATGCTGCATTTATCAACAACAACAACAACAACAACCGTGGCCCTCCTCATCAGCCATCAAATGCTCAATTATCGAGGACAGCAGAGCATGATATTTCGCCTATTGCTCAGCGGCATCACCCTTTCTTCTCGAGTTTCCATCAAGTGCCAGCATCGTTTTCATCGCATCTTCAATCCCCTTTTCCACAAAGCTTTCCTGGCCACTCATCAGGTATTGTTACGCGCAAGAGTCGAATCTCCAATGAAGTCGATCATAGAGAAGACATCGTCAAGCTCATTGCCTCGTTTTCAGTTCATCTCGGTGATCCGCGCTCTGATACGGCATATGCTATTCAATCGGAAAACAACTCAGATAATGACCTAAATGAAGTGGACCTGTCCTTCCTGGGACTTTAGGGGACCACGTACTGCAGTGACACTGTAAAGATCTATCTCATTCATTGCCAACGTCGAGTTGGAATATTGGCGATTGTTTTCTTCGAAAATCAGGCAATGCACGAAGAAAAATGGCCTTTAGTAATCAATGTTCTTAATCATTCATATTACTGCCTCTTCAGATAATATGGTATTCTAACGGCTTAGGTGTACTTGAGCAATTTCTATTTAAGGACGCAGCTAAGCATGGTTTAAGAGCAAGATGCATTATTTCTTGCACTGCCATACTCCTGGCATTATAAAATCTTGACATCAAGATTGTGCTTCGTATCATCTAGCAAAAAATGAGACATCATCTTGAAGCCTTCTCCGCCCAAATTTATCTTTCAAGCGACATCTAAAGTATCCTCTAGTGCTTTTCCAAAAGCAAGAAGTAGATCGTCTTCAGAACCAAAACCAAAATAATAACCAATGCTTTCGTCATCAGCTTCGCAACCAGACGACAAAAAATTCTCAGGCTGGGGTGATTTCTGACGAGAAACAGAATTGATAAATTTAATAGGATGATCAGCACTAAGATCCGATTTTGCAATGACGTCAAGCCCTGACGTCTTATCAAAGACACACAGAGCATGATAGACCCGAGGATCTCTCTCACTCGAGACAGAACAAGAAGAAGCGATGAATGAACATTGTGGGTTAGAGCAACCAAATGTTAATACCTCCTTCTCAGTGTGGAGTGAGATTGTTATCAGTCGGCCACCAGGCTTCAGTACGCGATGAAGTTCAGAATAAAGTCTCATTGTAGTGTCGAATCCGTTTTGGTAGCACATGATCGTATCGATGAGGCTTTTGTCAATGACAACATCTGCGCTGGAATGGAAGAAAATCCAATTAATTATTGCTCTGAAACAGATGTTCAGAATATGCATACTCGCGTACCAAATGAGTTATCTTCAATCTGGTTCATGTCTAGACAGTCCATGACTCTCCAATCAATCTCGGGCCAAAGTTGTCGCTGCTTGTCGATAACTACTTCGCTGTAGTCCGCATTGACTTGATTGCCATACCCACCCACGTGAAAAAGATCTGCAGAGAATGGCGCATCGCCGCAACCGACAATCAAGATTCGCTTATCCTTGTCGGGGAGAAGAGGCTCGAGAGTCGATGCAAGATGATGATATGAAGTCATCCAATCAAATGGTGCATCGACTCGCGAATAGCGATTATCCCAGTAATCTTTGGAGCCGTATTCAGGCATTGTGAGTGTTCCATATGATTAATAAATTCTTCTGAAGGTATTTGTTTGGAATTATTTAGAGGACATGTCCCAACTTCGTTAATAGCTATCGCGTGGGAGAACTAGATTAACGTAAGTATGATGATTCGCCTGATTCAAATTTGAATTTAATTGTGATGCACAAAGGTTTGGGCGAAGGCGGACGAAGACTTCTCTTTGTAAGCCCAGGTATCTCCTGCCTTCCATATGGCCCGCTGCGAGGGTAGTTTCTGTCGCGTTGTGCTCCTGTGCTGTGATCATTGTTGAAGATAATGACACGGTTGGGCGTGGTCAAACATAAAAAAAAATTTAATCAATGGTCGCGCGTAAAGGAAGGATTCTATGGAACTTGGAATCGTCATAACACATGGATTATGATGATGGGACGTAGGAGTAGATCTACCTACTTCTGTCAAAAAATGCTAAATTTTTAGTGTGTATTGTTTTGTCAGGGAGGAGGCGCCCCACCATCCTGCAGCAATGTTTTTTATTATTTCGTTTTATCATTATTTAGGGTATGCACTTCTTCGACTGCCAATAAGAACGCCTTCTCCTTGCTCCTATTGATTCGATCGGATCCATTTTTGCATACAGTACAATTGCTCAGCTTCAGCTCTGATCCATCAATACGTGTTATCCCCGCACTGACGTTGGATGATATATCACACTTTTTCGTGTGTCAGAAGGGAACTGTATCAGAAAAAGAGATGCTGTGAGAGAAAATACTAATTTATGAGCTGAACTTACATCAATCAGCTGGAGGCGGGCACTTTGACCTACAAGAAGGCCACTAAATCCGTCTGAGGCCCCATGGATGCTTACTCTTTCCCAGGTACCTCCTCCATCAGTGCCAGCAATGGAGACACAATTTCCTATGCTTCCTCTGTTGTCAAAGACACAATGCCAAATGTCAAGACGTCCACCATTATCTAATCGTAAAACTTCATAAGTGGGTGTAACTCCAGTAACAAGTTTGGGGCGACACACAGTCATTCCTTCCATCCACCCACCATTAGCCTTCCACACAATTTCCCCACTCAACTCTAAAATCACATGTGATGGGTCATCTTCATCCCCTAGAAATCTGATTGGTACATTAATATCAAGGCCGGGCTCGTTGATCCAATAATGACCGTCGCCCAGTTCTTGAGGTATACGTCATTCAAACAAGCATAGTGTGAGGTGTAACTTCATTCAATAAAATCAGTAATGAGTTCCATTCGTAACTTACCGATGGAATCGCCAGGAAGAGCAACCTTTACTGCGTCTGCTACTGTGCGAAAATGATTTTTCAGAAGTTTCGTTTCGTCCATAACAAGTGCACCCATTTCCACTGGCCAGACATGAAGCACAAACGAAATATCATTTGCTGCAGATTTCCAGCTCTTACAAACAGTGGAGCATGTCGTTCGATCAGGGTAAGGTATGAGAAATTCCATAATGTTAACAAGCGGTTTGGATGGCAGTGCTGACCATCCACTGCTTCTTGCGGTTGCTTCTTGATCTAACATCTTCAATACAAGAGGTTTCTCCCAGACAGCCTCACCAGTGTCGACATTGTACCAAAACGACTTCCCGCTCGCTTCATCCTTCTTGTAACTCCAATTTTGACCAGTTAGCTTGCGCTTAATTATTTCGGAGCGCAACCTTGCCTTTTCTCGTTGATACAAATGACGCTGACGAGGAAGAGACTCAGGGTCAGGCAAAGTAGCAAGTAAGTCACCATCTTCAAAAGCCTTTCGCTCTTCTTCGATCTTCATTCGCTCAATTTCGTACAAGTCCCATTCATTGCTCAACGCTGCAGACTCAAGTAACCTTTCTTGTTCTGCGAAGTAGTAGGACGAATAATATGGGTCAACGACTTCTTTGATCTTCAAACCATATCGTTCCAGAGGATTCAGAGAGTCATTTATTTGTGAAGCGTCCATCCCAACCTTGCTCTGCCAGGTTGTGAACTCGAGCTCCATAGCCTTGTCGTCCTCATCTTCTCTCGATGAATCGTCGGCTTTGTCTGATAGGTCTACGTCTACGGCAGATGAATCCGATTCTGCTGCTGTCTTTGCTGATTGTGCTTTTTTTGCTTTTGAAGACTTGATTCCCTTTACATCTTCTACTTCGTGACCTTCGTCGTCATCCTGTTTGAATTGGATGGACTCGTCGAATTCCTCTAGTGCTTCAGCAGCCTCTTTTTGGGCCTTATGCATGGCCTTTACGTCGTCCTCATCTTCAAGCATATCCATCGCTGATTGCATTTGGTCTTGGTTCAAGTCTTCATCCTCTTCTGCAGCATTCACGCCATCAGTATCATCGAAATGAATGCCAAGAATATTCTTTAACCGTCCTTTCGTGAACCCTTCATCGTTATCTGCACATTCTGTGTCTTCACTGCTGTCGAGAGCTGGGGTGGCGTGGAACTTTCCTTCATCCATTACCAAGAAGTCTAAATTTCTTTTCTGCTTCGCTTTCGTCAAAATATTTTCCTCGATAGAATGTTCGGTCACCATGCGGTAGATATGTACTTCTCGAGTTTGTCCTATGCGATGTGCTCTATCCTGTGCTTGTGCATCCATAGCAGGGTTCCAGTCGCTGATGTTTTATTGCCGCAAAGTGAAGAAGGCCACAGTAAGATAGCACACAGATGGGGAATAATGATGTAACATTACGATGTTTAACAACATACCTGTCGTAGAAAATGACGGTGTCTGCACCTGTTAAATTGATCCCTGCCCCAGGATTCCAATGAGAATTTCTCAAGTGAATTCGATAGGGATAAAATAAGCAAGAAGTTTCCATTTCGTAAACAACTTACCAAGCCCACCACTTCTTGTGCTTAAAATAAAGCAGAAGACTTTGTTGTCGTTGTTAAATCGGTCCATCAACCGTTGGCGTCTATCGACATCTGTAGCCCCGTCAAGTCTCAGGTACGTATGCCCGTTCAAGTTCAAGAACGCTGCGAAAGATTATAGAACTAATTGGTTGAAAAATATAACCCGAATGAATGGGAAATCAGTCATTTTGCAAAAGAGTTCACTCACCTTCTAATACATCAAGCTGAATTAAGGATTCGTTTCGGAGTTATTACGCAAAAGTACGAAATGAAATCGGCGTCATCAGCATGGAAAAGCATCTCTCACCATTTTTGACATTTGAGTAAAGATGAGGACACGATGGCCTCCTTGTTTCAAATCACGTAGCAGGTTGGCCAATGTTTGCAATTTGCCAGCGTCGAACTGAACCAGTTTCTTGTCTGGGAAGCATAAGGTTAGCCTCGACATGACCTTTCGAAAAGGCGAAAAATATGTGCGAAATGCTTCGGAAGTCTTCGACAAGAGCTCTTTCTCTAGTGCGGAAGATGACGAGGACGGAGAGCCGGCAAAAAGAACTGGTTTAGACGACGCCCCTGCTTTTGGCACGCAAAATACGAATTTATCGATCAGTTCACTTGTCTCCTCAGCTCGCTGCTCTTGGCTTTTCTTCATTGCAATTAGGTCAGCAGGGGTCATGGCAATTTGGTATGCCGTCATTTCGTGAAACAAAGGTAAATCAAGCGGGAGAGGTTCGAGAGCGACCGCAGCTCGTAAGCGTTCAGAATATGGAAACGCTGTCGGTTGGCATCTCCGAGAATTTACAACGCTAACGAAATGGGCTCTATCGAGACGATCCTGCTGATCCAAAGCACATATGTTTGAGAGGAATGAAGCTAATCTGCTATCCATGCCCGAATGCGGCTCTGGCCCTGAGGAGGGTCGACATCGAGCTTCGTTGACGATGATTGATTCTGGCGTCATTAACTCGGCCAACTCGCTTACGACGACGTCATCGATCGAACATGCTCCGTCGAGTGATGGAAGGCCATGACCCATAGACCAAACAGGCAAGAGAACAGAAGAGCTTAGTCGCTCCAAACCAGATTTGGGTTCAATTGCATTTACAACACATGCTGCCGTCGACATGGACAGTGGCTCCATTGAAAATGGTGTCAGAACAGATCGGGGCTCAAACAAATCAGGATGGTTGCAGACTTTTCTCAATTGCATCAACACATTCATCATACCCATAAAGTTTCCTCCATCCATTGCTTTCCTTGTCGAAGAACGAGACATGAACTCTTCGTATAAGAACAACTAAGTCGAAGAGTGCCAAGGAACGAAAAACGGTGACAACTATCGGGAGATTTCGACGGGAAAAAGAAACGAACCATGAACACATATTGTTACCTGACGTCTTGAGAGCTGGCACTTCACAATGTGTTCGTACTTCCCAGGCAATTGAGTCTCCACGTCTTTCTTCAGTCTCCGCAGGACAAATGGGCGTATAATGCCATGCAGACGATTTATCAAGTCGTCATTCCTTTTTACATTCCCTTCAATAATATTGTCCATGGGATTGGAAAACCAGTAGGCAAAGTCCTTTCTATTCCTGAAAACGTGAGGCATCAAGAAATGGAGAAGAGACCACAGCTCCATCAAATTGTTCTTCACACAGAGAATAGAATAAAGACGAACTGGTATTTGAGGTTCTAGTATGGCTTGTGGAAGAAATAAACAACACGAAAGATTGTCTCGCCTGAAGAGGAGTCCCAGTCAGAAGAAGGCGGCGCTGAGTATTGAAGTTAATCAAAGTCTGCCATCGTTGACTCTCAAAGTTCTTAATGTTGTGTGCCTCGTCTAGTATTAAGTAGTACCACTTCTTTCTCTTAAATGCAAATGAATCTTGAACTGCCAGTTGATAAGATGTGATGATAACGTGATGGTAGTTTGTCTGAGAATAAATATGATGACGGAGGTGTGAAAATTAGCTGCATTTTAACTGATCAGGACGGTGAGGAAAAATACTTTTCCACAATAAGTACGCATCAATACCTTGGTCCAACCATATCTCAATTCTTTTCTCTTCTTCGCATTTCCATAGTAACATACAACCTTTAATCCAGGGCAGAATCTCTTGAACTCTACTTCCCAATTGACGAGACAAGAAGTTGGCACAATAATGAGATGTGGACCCCATATGCCTTTATAGGAGGCAAGGTATGCAAGCATAGATATTGTTTGGAGAGTCTTTTGAAGAAAACCAATGAGCATATTGGACTTTGCTTCATCAATAGCGACATACAAGGAGCAAAAGTATACTGGGAAACATTGCTTACCTTTCCAAGACCCATCTGCGCAGAGGACAGGAGAAAAGTCACAAAGTTGAGTTAGATGACAAGAAGCATCGCAGCAAAAGAAATTGTTCCACAAACCTCATCCGCTAGGATGCCGTTGAGACGTCGCGTTTGTAGTGAAACAAGCCAGTTCAATCCAATATGCTGATAATTTCTCAGTTTGACCCAGTTTGCAAGTAAAAACGGTCGGGTGAGCACTTGGCAGAGCAAAAGATATGTTTGTGGTGTGTTTGTTAGTTACGAAAGGGGGAAGATGGTCAAGGTAGGGACAGCAAGTGGGCACACTCACTTGTTTCTCTTGCTTTCGCATCAGAAGCAGCAAGAGATCGCAATGCGGTCAGCCCTTCATCTTCGTCGGTCTCGAGTTTCGGTCTCTTTCCAGGCTGCCCATTGTCTGATTCGTCGACCATATCTCCTTGCTTTCTTTTCGTTGCCGCTCCTTCCGATGGTGCCTCATCATCTGACTGATCTAACCCATACAACTTTCGAAGTTCTTTCACAGACATTTCGTTCTCTCTCTCCAACTGAGAGATTTCTTCATCGTATGTCATTTCTCTCCCGAGCTTTTCTTCTGCTTCGATTGTTGTCTCGTCGTCAAGTTCCATACTGGTGTCGTGAATTGTAAAGTCTTCTTCGTCATTTTCGTCTTCGGTGTTATCAATAGAGTGAGTAAGCAGAGCAAGTGATGACTTGTTCGCCGCAATATCAGTGTCATTGACAACGACGTCGTCATCATCATCTTCAACTTTTGTATCTACTTCCATGACATCATCACTAGTATCTGAATCACTAGTATCTGAATCAACCTCATTATTGTCAATATTGGCATAATACATGGCACGCAACTCGTCAATGGACATTTCACTCTCTCGCTGCAGCAATGCAATTTCATCTGCGTAGGACATGTCACGACCAAGCTTTTCTTCGGCTTCGATGGTAGTTTCATCATCTAATCCTTCGTTTGCGTCGGGATGGAACTCGTCCTTCTCTCCGTGATCGTCTTCATCGAGAGGCGATAGATTGTTCGAAGTGGGGCGCATGCTTTCTGCATCATTAGTCGTATCGAGAGCAGAATCCGCTGCAGATGAGTCAACACTTTGTATGTTTGTTTCGTTCTCATCGTCATGTGGCTCTTCTTTACTAGCCAAACCATCATGGTCATCACCGAGCCTCATCTCTCCAATCACTCCGAATGATGGATTGAATATGCTTTGTTCGTGAGTTGGTGCAAAACTAACACGTCGACTCTCGACACGTTCTTCCTTATGTTGCGCATGTTCAACGTGATTATCATGTTCACCACTCTCTTCTTCGTTGACCGTTTCATCCAACACCTCAATCAGCACCTTCTTCTCCTTATTACTTTCTATCTCCGAACTCTCGTCCATCCACCGTCGCAACACGGCCTCCAAGTCCATGTCAGCCTCCTCCGTCAGCCGTGCAATCTCTTGCCCGATTTCTTCCCGCGTGACCGATTCCACCTCACGTAGAAAGGTGTCGTAATCCGCTTCTTCGTTCTCCATCTCTTCTTCGTCATTGGACGGTAAAAATTCTTCGTCGTTCTCGTCGTGATCATCTTGACCGTACAATGACTCATAGGCGACATGTGCATGCATGTTGGTGTAATCCCTTTTCGTCTTATTCCGAGGAGAAGCAAACACACGTGCATTCTCCCTTCGCAACGCCTCCTCGATAGTGACCGCACCACCCTCTTCCCCACCCGCACTCCCCGACGCCACCCGCAAACTCTCGCCATACCTCTCGGTCTGCCGGACCATCCAAACCAACTGCCGATCCATCTCTCTCCGTTTATTCGCCTCCCCCTCCAACTTCTGCTTATACCCCACCACCCGTTCGATCTTCTTCCAATATCCCTTGTCGACGCATCGTGCCATCCGTCCCCCGAGTCGACGGAGACGCGCCTCGGATTCGGCGCGTTCTCGTCGCTTTCGCGCCGGAAGGGCGTGGAAATGATGGAGGAGGGAGGAGGAGAGTTTTTTGGCCGAGGAGAGTTGACGTCGTCGTTCGGAGGTGAAGTCGGCGGAGAGCCAGGCGAGTTCTTTGTGGGCGTAGTCGGTGTGGGTGTCGACTAGTTTGGGGAGGAGGGGGACGGGGGGAGGCGGCGAGGGGGTGGCGGCGTCGCCGGGGAGGTCGGCGGCGATTGGTTTGGATTCTAGTTGTTTGAGGCGGGCGAGGATTTGAGATTTGCGTTGGAGGAGTTGGTCGTAGGTTAGAGTGGTGAGATCGAGGTCGCGTTCGACGGGGGAGGGATGAACGACGGGGGACATGATGCCGAGCGGGGACGCGGGCGGTTTGAATGTTTGGACGACTCTCTCCGCTGCCCTTCTCCATGCAGATAGATGCCAATATGTACATAGTGCTACCTAAGGCTATGGTACCTGATAGGTACCTGATTATTTTCGTGCACGTGTGCTGCCTATCAGTATTGTACTATATCTATCAGCATTTTGACTTGACTCATCATGTTAAGTGTTTCATCCCATTCGTTCGGTCCGTCATCGGAACCTTTTTCTTCTCTTTTTTTCCATTACAACATATTATGGCACCATCAACAAGGAGGATGAAGAATGCATCGCTCGCCTTCTTCGTTTCGAGCGCATGCTTGTCAAAGTGCCCTCTTCTCCGAGCATACACTCCATCGTTCCGCGACGGTCGCACCCGCACACCTTTCTCCGCCCGATCAGAAGCGATGGAACCTCCACCCCTCTCCCGCCTCCTACTGATCCATCGAAGACCCATTCAAAAAACCCACCTTTCGACACGGACCCTCCCTCCTAGGTTCGCCGTGCCATCTCCGTCTCTCGACGCCGCCGTCCTTCCCCTCAAGGAAGATCTCCTCTCCATCGCAAGAAAAACTCGCAGGGGTTTCGCCGCCTCTCGAGAAGAGCGACGGAAAATCGAGCAAATAGTCCGCGACCTTTCGCGGTGGAACCCCGCACCGTGTCCGGCCGCGGCGTATTTCGGAGACGAACGATCGGGATGCGACGTACCATCGGGCGTCACGCTTTCGGGAAAGTGGACGCTGATTTACACGGATGCTCCGGATATTACTTCTCTCGAAGGAGGACCGTTGAGTGAGTTGCTTGCTTGATCTCGTCGATGGAATATTAGAAAAACCACCAGATCGCTCATTTTCTGGTTTGCTTCGTAGGTCCGGCGAAGCTCGGGAGAATAGGCCAACAATGTTCACCGCCCTTTATCAAAAACGTCATTGAGTGGAAAAGACCCGATTGGGCGGCATCGCTTCCTTTCGGCGGAAACAAATCGAGTAGAATCTTGCAAAAGGTATGCTGTACGGGAAGCGCCGATGCAAGCGACCCCGCGGTGGTCGATTTGAAATTGGTGGGATTGGAAATAACAGCCGACGCCGGCCGAAAGGAAGGAGGCGCCGTACGATCCAGCGGTCCCGCCGCTTTCTTTGAAAATTTTCCCGTGTCGCTCGAGGGTCCTCTGTCGCTCAATTTTGGCCGATTCGAGGTTTTGTATCTTGACCGTGACATGAGAATCACGAGAACGTTTCAGGGGTTTACGGCCGTCAACGTGAGAGACGAGACCGAGTGGTTTTGATTGAGTCTTGGCCTTGGTAAAAGTTGTTGATGACGAGTGGGTGGTAGCGGAGAAGACACACCATAACTCAAAAATCGATTTTAAATTAATTGCAGACATTATCACCATCGTACCTCCAATACCTTGAATGGACGCAAATCCTAATAAGCTTGTAAATGCAATTCCTTTTCGCAGTATATGATAAGGTATAGTCCACAGAACGGAAGTAATCTCAGACAATTACCATCGGGAGCTTAATCGAAGAGAATGAAACAAAAGCACATCCATATGAAGCCAACGGATCATAATTACACTAGGTCAGTGCCCTTCTGTTTTCTTAATTACATGCATCTACTAATGGCTTCACGACAGTGCTTCTGTCAAGTAATCCAGAATTTCAAGCTGTATATATCCCCGCTGGACTGCATTATTTCATGCCTAATACTGCAATGGATAACTTCTTGACAAACACATTGTTTCTGTACTAGCTGTTGACATCAAACGATGGACACCCGTGTGTAGAATAACTAAAAGTCATGTGCAATAGCGGTCATGTTTGTGAACTAGCATTAGATCCGCACATATGTCTTCGGTTTTTTTTGAATTGTCATGATTTTTGAACTGTAGGTATCATTATGTTTATCTTGCTAATGAAGAAAGCAACTGTTTTGACACAATCAATTGAGTGATTAGATCTGAGTAACTCATCATTGCCATGCATCAACATGATGACCTCTAGGAAGAATTTTTTGATGGCATAGTGTTTGCTCCTAAGTGTAAACTGAGGTAGCAGAGTCTCCACTAACACCAATGCTCCAGCACTGTCTTGTGGATGCAGACGTTCATGGTTGTCTCACTAATTGGTAAACCAACCTTTTCTCCCAACATAGAGACCATATCCATGATTGGAAAAAGTTCTTGACAACTATGAGCAAGTGCCACAATTTCAGCTTCCATGGTAGAAAGTACTGTCTCAGTTTGCAACTTAGATTGTCACAAGACGGGACAGTTTGCCACTGTAATGACAAATCCAGTTCTACTCTTGGCACAGGAAGGATCACTTGATTTTTCATACCCATATAATCCAGCAAAGTCTGCATCAGGATAATAATCAATCTTCAACTCCCTTGATGGATTCAATACAAGACCACAATCATGAGCTGCCTTCAGATATCAAAATACTTTTCAATGCCAACTCATGGGACCTCTTAGGGCAAAACATATACCTTGCACAACAATTGACAGCGTAGGCTATATCAGGTCTCGTATGCCCAGCCAAATACAGGAGCATTCCAATGACACTGCTGTAGCTAAAGTCAACCAAGACAGGCTCGCCATCAGCATCCTTCACAAGGGGTTTTGCTTCAGCAGGAGTGAACTTTCCCAAAGTTGTCCCAATGTCCAGCCCCGGAGCTTCAATCACACTGTCAATCAAACCAGTCTGGTTCAATCCCTTTAAACCAGTGGTCTGATTAATCTCCATTCTAACTCCAAGAAATCCGGCTGCATCACTCGCCTGCTCTAATGCAACTCCAACAGAGATCAGTCGATTTCCTAATTCATCAATGTCTACTTCATCCAGTGACCAGAAGATCAAATCATCCAGATAGCAGAACACATGACTTTCTTGCCAATGAACAAACAAGAATCAAGGGTAGACTGCTCCATGCCACATGCTTCCATCTTGTCAGTGAGATACAACCAGAAGGCTCTAGGGCTTTGGAGTAAACCATAGAGAGCTTTCTTGAGTTTGAGAACCTTTCTGTTCTTCTTGAAACCATGAGGCATCTCAACATAGATATTCTCTCCTTCCTATACATCAGCATGAGCAAATGCGAACGTGATATCACCCTGCTTGGACTTCAAACCGAGTAAGACTTCCAAAATAAGCATCAGTCGAATCGTTGTCCATTGAACTACTGGAGCATAAGTCTCAAAGAAATCAGCACCTTGGATTTTTTGGTCACCATAAACACAAAAACAAGCTTTGAACTTCTTGATGAGACCGTCAGGATGGCGTTTGATCTTAAATGCTCATGAGGAGTCAATTGCGTGAGCTCTCTCTGGACGGTCAACTACATCCCAGCAACCCATCTTTTCCAAGGTTTCAATCTCTTTCACAGCAGCTTTCCAGTATTCATCAGCACAAGGACTCTTCATTGCTTCCCACCAATTACAATTATCTGCCTCGGAAGCTTCAGCCTTGGCCTTCAAGAACAATGGATGGGCCCAATTAACAACCAACGCCTTGGTTGTCCCAGAATATCCACAACTGTTTGCAGCAAACCTGATGAAGCAAGACAGAGGACTACCCATCAACTCTTACATTCTAGAAACATCATCCCTTAATTCCATTGCATTCAGCATTCTATCAGATTCTTACTTTGTTGTCTAAGTTGTTGACAATACTTCATCCTTTTTTGAGCGACTGTGCACTTGTAGACTCTGACAGGAACTTCCTGGCTTCTTGAACATGCATGGCATCTGCTGTCAAAATCAATGGTTGTGGATTTCTTCATCTTGCAATGTCTCTTTGGATAATGAGGACTGGGTGATTGGACCGGATCATAAATTCCAAAATTATCATCTGCCACATAGAGACCTCCATCTGTTGCATGGATTTCTTCCTCTTGATGTGACGGGGGGATGGAGTCATCATCAGGTTCATCCTCAGAATCATCATCATCAGAATCTGAAACAACCATCAGCAGTGGTGGTGGTCCATCATCATCATCTATGCCGGTGTTGTCATCTGCTGGAGTTGGAGCAGGAATACAAAGGCAATTGGAATGCTCCCTCTCTTCTGTGATCTCCCTCTGATGACAAATATGGTCTCTTTGATCTCGCCTCTCTGACTCATCCAGCCAGACTTCATGCAAGGGTGGAGGGTGACAGACAAGATTTCCATTGACATCAAACTCATCCTCAGCATAGACATCTCTATCAAATTCAAAGAGATTGTTGCAGATATCATTCACTACAGCATCATTGTCCCGAGAGCTGAACACGGTTTGGAATCATCAAAAACCACAACATGCTGGGGAGATACAAAACCAGCAGATAAGTTTCGATCATTCAAAGTCAAAGAAGAATGCTCATTGGAAGGCCTAAGAATTGTTTGAGCTGAGAACAATGATTCCACTTGGGTATCCTCTTTCCATCCTGAAGCATGGGATCAAGGACAATGCAGAACAACCCCACACATGTGTTCTGTGTAAATCCTTATGATCTGCCTTTGTCTTGGTGAGTAATTCCAACAGAGTAAGACCTGGCAACCTGTTTGCCATACAATTATAACCCAAGCAGTATGCTTGGCAGCAAAGCCCCACAAGCCGAAATCATAAATTCCTTGCTCAGACCAATGGGGAGAGGCATGGACCATAAAAGTTCTAGCCATGTACATGATGGTTTGAATTGCTCTCTCGGCTAAGGAAATTTGATGTTTTGCTCCAGAAAAACTCTGAGACTGATGCTTGGACTTGCAATCCTCATGAGAGATGTCAGTAGTAAAGATTCCATTGTCACTGTGCAAATGAGTAATTTTGGCAGCAGCCATCTCCCAAAGCCATTCCTCAAATTGGTTTTTAACATGACTGTCTCACCGGCACCAAGAGAAACTTGACACTCAACCCATATGATCCCAGTGGCAGCATCTTGAAAGATAGTACCACCATGGAGTTTGTTACGATCATCTTTGCGACCATAACCAGAAAACAAATGCCCAGGTGTATTCACAACAAACTGATCCGCAGAAACAAAGTCACCAGCCTCATATCTGTTTCAAGACAAAGAACCTTCCTTCTCCGGGACAAGTTTGCTCTTCTTGACTTGTGGACTGCATTGTTTCTGTTGTGCAATGACACTTTGGGATAGGGCAGCACGGAGTGGAGGCAAACTTGGGAGATATCACAGGAGGAAGAATAGTTTCCTTGCCAT
>JALLPD010000551.1:0-15440 GCA_036940065.1 Cyclotella cf. meneghiniana
CCACAGGTACACCAGCCAAAAAATACAAATGACCGTGCTGGCATTTGCCTGGTATCTACAATATACCAGACATATACTCCCCTTTACTGATCGTAGTGATAGATATGCTCATTTGTGTGTTAGGCGCTGACCTTGTGAAACATCCTTGCATGGGAACAAACAGAGACATGCAATAGTCTCAAGTAGCATATTTTGCTTATTTGGCATTGTTGTGCTAAGGAAGAATAGTTTTGCAGTATTGTTAGAGCTACTTCCAACATTGATAGGCCTGCATGTAAAGGACATTAGATTTGCTTACCTGTATGGGGTATGGAATGATGTATACCGCAGAGTAGTGAGCACCATTAAAAAATGCATTGGTCTTTCCAATTCAAATTCTGTGTGTTGACAGAATAGTTGCATAGACATATAAAAGTTAGGGTTGCAGTAGTTACAGCATCATTGCCAACATCACAAATTCTTCTTTGATCAGCTTTGAAATGGTAGAAGATGAAAAAAGATGCAATACAACAGTGTCACTAGCCCAGTCCTCAATACATTAGTGCTCTTGTTCCACCTTTGCCAACTTCAGGTGCCAATGATTCAGCACATATTAACCCAATGAGGGTTCCAGTAACTGCTTGGCCATAAGCATTCTTGTTGTTGTGTTTGTTATTAACCAATTCTAATGTGTTGCCCTTCCCTTCCAGCTAATCAAAGTTTGTTCTTTTGTTATATTCCACATAACATGATACACCATCAGTAGATACATTAAGCAAACAGACATTTCCATCTTGAGCAGCCGCTATTTCACATGAACATTGTACTGAATGTTCATGATAAGAAATAATAGGTGATAGATATGTACAAGACAAATTAAATGACCAACAGGAATCATTACATACCATCAATACCAAAACTGGAGTTTTCATTGTTAGTCTGGGGTCTCCCAATAAGTACAAAGTGTAGAGACATCCCTGGTGGTATGCATTGGAAAACAAACACACAGGCTTTAACTTCATCTGCTAGTGTGCCTTTTTCCCAGACCAAAATTCCTCAAGTAGAGTAACAATAGCATCCTTGTCCAGACCTTCAAGGGATACATAATAATCTGGGTATGCCTCTACAACAAGAGCACAATGAGTTGTACTCACTTGCCAACACTTTACTAGCTTAGTGGCATCAATGTCAAGTGTGAATCCAATTCTAATACTGCATAAAGAGAAGTCAATTGAAATGAGAATAAGTAAATTGGAATCTGGCATTATGATTTTATTTCACTCACAGAAGATCACCTAACTTATTTTGAATGTCATTGAACTGACTCAAAGCAATACCAATCGCATCATCATTGGTGTGTACAGTGAATGGCGAAGGGCATTTCTTTGCTGAGATTCTTTGGATGTGGCAAATGGAGATGGAATGTGCAAGGTTGGCAGAAACAAATTCAAGGATTGCTTTTGAGCCAGTTCCTGCAAGACGTAAGTAAAAGTTAGTTACTGCAGTTCCATACACAGGATTTTTGTGACCATTGACTTTGCATATGAAGGCTTTCCTCAGAGTAACAAGAAAATTGTTTTGGATGTTGCCCTTGTTGGCCAAGTAAGTTACATTGAAGTTCTTGAAGAATTTTTTGCCACCCGGGAAAAAAGATTGGTCATTCATTAACCCTTCAATAGACTCTTTGACTATGGGCTTACTCATTGAGTCAAAGAATTCCATCACTCTGGAACAGTTGGCCTTGAGGTCTTGTCCTGATATTGATATCCAGGTGTTTTGTTTGAATCATTCTAGTGATTGTAAATCAAGGTTGGAGATTTCACCATGGTGCATGATGGTAGAGATGCCAATAAATTTTTGGCCATGCTTCATAATATTCTGTTTGAAAGACTTTCCATTTTGCTTACTCATCTGAATATAGCATGATTAAGTTGTTCGGATAAACACAGTGAGTAGAAGTCAGTTGCATAAACTACCAGAGACATACTCACATAGAAGTTTACATGACATTCATCACAAGCATGTAGTCTACCAAGTGGGGTATATTGGTATACAGCACATATGTGTCTTGTTGAGAGCTCCAATGCTTACCTTGTACTGTGCATCAGTGGGGAAGGAAGCACACAATACACATGAATTTATCTTAACTTGAAAGTCTGCTTTCTATAGTCTGGATAGATACCCTCACAACTGTTAATAACAGGCACAGGCTTTGTTGGCACATTGGTTGTCAAGTCAACAGGATTTGCTGTATTTGATACAGATGCAGCAGTGACGGCAATTGCAGATACATCTGGGGATGCAAAAGCTGATGCAGCAGTCAATTTAGAGGCAGATGCAGATAGAAGTGCTGAGGTGTGATAGGTAACCTAAGCCAAATGTTGGTGTAGGTTCTGTATGGAGAAAATAAACAAACCAGCAGCACTACTAGAGAATTACTGGTAAAAAACAACAGTATGGACTGGTGCTGTGTGGCTGTATGGGTTGTTGCCAAATTGGTTTCATGAGGTTAACAGACTATAAAAATGAATTGGTGACAAAACACACTTATCATGCATTTATCATGTAAATGTGCGTGATGAATATTTTTGTAGTATATTTTCTACAGGTGTCTTGCAGTGGGCTGAGGAAACCTGTAGATTTCTACACAAAATTGGTACATGATGTGATACCCAAAAAGATATGTTCTGCAGGGAACATATCTTTCTGGACTGATTTGTCATCTTTCAAATGGTCTGTCTGTTGTCCATTTTTGGTCAGTCTGTCCATTGTCTGTTGGTCTGGCCGTCATACATCGTCCACCGGGCATGTTCCACATGGAGCTCATTTGTGCGTTCTGCATGTACTTTCATGTTCCCCGTACACACAATGTTTTTGCAGGTCCAGAGTTCAATCTCCTGACCTCATAGCATGATCCTTTTTGTAGGTCCAGGGTTCAATCCCCTGACCTTGCTGCATGATCTTTTTAGTATGTCAAGGGTTCGAACCCCTGACCTTGGAGCACAATCTTTTTAGTAGGTCCTGGGTTTGATTCCAGGGCCCGACCGCCTGTTTCAGGCCCGTAGTATCCTTGACATAAGTCACTTACTCTCTTGCTCTGAGCTACATAGATGCTCTTTGATCATCATATTATGCATAACAATTTTTTCTCTTACCAAATCATAAATGTATTAATCATGATGCAAAACTGTTAGTCCAACAGAATGGAACTTATGTTTCCAAACACCAAAGGCTCTCTTGATAGACTTCCAGAACTCTTCTTGTAATGGAGAAAAAAATTGTCAAGTGCTGTGGTTGGATCATAGATAGTTGATAGGAAATGCGACAGAAAGGGATAAATACCATCAACCAAATATTACAATGTGAAAAGTGTTCACCCATCAAATAAGGGTTAGTCGATTGTGTCGTGAGTTCCATCTAACATTACTTGTACATGGGTCACTATCCAAAAGAGTCATGGACTGCAAGTTTTTTCAATATGTCTTCTACCATTTCTTGCTTCAACCTGAAAGATGGCTCAAACTCCCTGTCATCAAATCTGGACCCAGGATCAAACCAAACACAAAAAACACATTCTCTTGCATGGGCTCTATCATACTTCTTCTTTCTTTTCTTCATGGGAGAGGCTCAAAGACTTCCGCCCTGCTTCTTGTTGTCACAAATGTACCAAGTGCTGTACTGGTCAATCACCATATCTTCAACCTCCTCAGTTACATTGGATTGAAAAATGCACATAAACGTGGCATTGCCTTGTATGATTAGCATAGTACCAACATGAATGAATGCCAATATATTCTAGAAGGCAGCGAGCATTGAGAATCTGAATCCAGGAGATGACTTGGTGGACTTCATGGTGATGATATGGTCTGTGCACATAGAGAAAATTTATGACAAAGGGGACCTTAGTTGAAATAGCAACCGTAACAAATTGAAGACCACAGAATGGAAGCCATCACTGGAGATTTCAAATGGGTTGCTATATATATTAGGAACTATAATGTCAAAGAATAACCAAAATTTTACAGCAATTGCATTAATGGGTGACTGCCATATTTTGTCTATTTGTTCAAATGTTGAAGAAACCACATATTTGGTTCTTCCAAATCACTGCCAAATCCCTTTCATATGTTGGAGTCTGTGATTTTTTCTTCCAAACACAGAAAAATTTGGAATAAATTTGTCATGTCTGTGGCTGTTTTTTGATCAGAGGTGCTGCAAATAATTGTCGTTATTGTTGCAGATGGACACCTTTTGAATCATCATTGAATAATCCATAATAATGATATCCGTGTTAGTGATATAAGGAGTAAATGAGCTAGAGCGGAGACTGATGTGATAATTTTTGTGTCATATTACAAGTGAAGCATGATTGGACAGGATTTTTTAGAAATTTGAGGTAGCCTTGCGCAAAAATAATGGTTACACTTGAGCATCATTCATCATTGTGACAGCCAACTTGAAGTGGGATGTGATTCAAGGTCTGATCAAAATTGAGTTTTGCATGGAGCATACCAAAATCACAGTTCACATATTGTATTTACACATATCATATGTACACAGTTTGTGCATTTAACAGTAAATCTGACCTAAAACATAGATCGCAAATTGCATTTCATACCAATCTCATTTTGCTCACCTGTCACAAGTGTCAATTTTTATATTTTTTAAATAAATCCTTGGCCATTAGACGTCTTGGAAAAATGAGGATGAGGGAAAACATTAAAAAAGTTAAGGTTTAAAATACAGCAGCTTTTTTAAAATTTTCTATCGCCTGTCAAGAGCCACATAGTTGATATAATAATGACTATTATCTGACAGAAAGTGATCTTTTGTTTATTCTGAGTTTTTTAGAAGCTATCATGCAGAGTGGCATTTTTTTCCTCAGACGATTCAATTTGAATTGGGCGGTAGATGGCCTTCACTTGTATAGCTTATGAAATAAGCTATATGATTGTTTGAACAATCGCCTTGAATTTTTACTCAGACATTGTTGTGTGCAGTGCCATGGTGGTGATGACCAGTATCTCTCATTGTATGGCAACATCACAGTCTATTGCATATGGTGGCTATGTACATTCTTCTGAGATACTCATTGCTGCTATTCTTTCATTCCACAAATAGCCAATTTTTCAAAAATCGGCTAATGCGCACAGATAGTCTATCAAATATGCTATCTGTGCAAAACAGCCTATTTTTGCAGTCCACAGGGATGGTATTATTCCTTTGTAGGAGGGGTCATTGTTTTTTGAAAAATAGTTTTTTTGCAATGCACAGATAACCAATTTTGCTGCACAAATAGCTTATTTAATAGGCCTTCTGAGCAAAAAAACTTTCTCATCACAACCAATTGAAATCAAATTGTGCATGGCATGATTACCACCGGCCACTCCCACTGCATCACAACTCAGACAGACCTGCATTTGCACTGCACATAACAAAATTAGAGAAAAAATCAGACCAAATCATGCTAGCAATCAAATAGCATATTTCTTAAGCTATCTGAGTGCAGGCCTTTCACTTGTCAATTCAAATCAACCCAATCAAGCTTAAATTGCCTCTCTGCACAAAAAACTCACTAGAAAAAGGCACTTGTTGTCATTATTATTATATTATTATATATTATAACAGTGGCCAATATAGATGATTGCAAATATTAAAAAATGTTGCTGTACATTTTTGGAATTAAATTTTTTAATGATTTCCCACAACCACAATGGAGATAACATACAAGTAAAAGGTAGAGGGGGGAACAATCGTAGGTAAAATGTGTACATGTGATTTGCAATTTTCATCTATGGTTGATGAGGCCCTATTGTTGACCAAGATTTGTGTAATTTACACATAATTTGTGTAAACTTAAATATATTTTTGCCCAGGTGGGGAAAAATGCATATTCACATAAATAGGATATGCAAAATGTTTTTTGGTACAAATGCTCAATAAGTGGATACCTGCCATAAATAACCAAATATCCAGTTCCAAATTTTTATTTGGAACAAATTTGGCGGCCATTTGGAAGGGCCTCTCTTAAATTCATGCCGTAATTGTCTTTCTACCAAATCCTTCCAAACTGCCTTTCCCAGCAAATAAATGGTTATTTCAGCAAAGTGTTTCCTAAAATTATGGTGCAATTATATATTTCACATTGGACACTCCAAAAAATATGGCGCAATTATACATTTTGCATCTTTCACTCCCTCCAGTCCAGAAAAATAATATGACCTTCACTGATGGATCATGTGGACCGGTCAGCAAACAATTCAGCACTTTCTCCACCGAGTTGGCCTAGTCCATCCGTGTGTCACTCATGTGATGCAAAAGAAACATACCGAAACAGAGGCAGTGTCCCTTGAATTCATGGAATTCATGAGACGCAAAGTGAGTGGCATGAATCCGTACCATATCATTAACATGGACCAGATACCTATCCCCTTCACATGCCACTCGAACCGCACATGGGACATCAAAGGGTTGCAGACAGTTCATGTCCGCTCATCCATGTTGGATACAAGGAGGGCAACGCTTGCCACTTGCCGCCACTGTCATAATGAGCAGCAAGCTATTGCGCCCATTCCTCATTTTCAAGGGTTCAAGAATCAGTCAAATCACAACAAAAGAAATTAGGGAAGATGGAGAAGTATCATAGTCATACTAATCATATCAATCCGTTTTCCTATTTTATGAGTAGTATGAGTAATTGTTTTCCATATTCTGTTTGACTTTGCATAAGATAAATGAGTGGTTGTCAGCTCGCTAGAGTAGATAGGATATGTACTGTAAGTACTATATCATCACACCCTTGCAAGCACTTGTTGAACTTAAACTGGAGGCCAGTTGTTATTGGCACGAGGAGAGTGCCCATTAAGCCGCGGCCGCTGCGGCGTTGCTCATGCGCAGCATTTCGAGAACAATATATGGGGTAAGATAGTCATGCCTGACATTGACATGATGGGCCGCTGTGTGATGCTTTGTCCAGTAGTCGGCAAGGTTGGATTTGCCGGGGCGCCAATAGAAGCGGAATTGGAGTTGGGCCTCTCGGTCCCGTAGCCAGTGGAAGCGCATGTCCATTGCTTTTGTTCGTTTTGGCTGGACTTTGGCATTGATGACTGCTTCTGCCATGGCATTGTCTGTTTGCATGGGGGTGGCCGGTTGTTTGTGCCCCATTTCTTCCAGAATTATTCTAATATAGACGGCTTCTCGTGCATTGATGTAGAGTGCAGCAAGTTCGGCTTCAGTGGCGGAAGACATCACGTTTTTAATGATGTGGGCGATGTTAAGAATGGCGCCATTGTTGGGGGGAATGGATGAGTTGTCTGAGAGGAAGAAGTGGCCACCCGCTCTGCTTCTGGCTTTGGGTTCGCTGAGATAACTGGCGTCGGAGTGCACGGTTAGTATCATCTTGCTGGCCGAGTAGGTGAGAACAGCTTCGTCTTGTGTCGCCAAGTAATCTAACAGCTGTTGTGTCTGTTTCATTGTGTCGGTTGTCGGTTGTGCTGATTGCGATGCTAATGCGCTGATTGGAGTTAAAAGAGTGCTGTCCACTGCGCGTCCGAGGAAGAGAAATTTTCCGCAGACCTTTTGAATGAATTTTTTGTCTTGTTCCGAGACGAGGGGGGCTTTTGAGTCTTCTTTAGCAAATTGTTGTTTGGCACCATAGATGATTGGCGTGTGGGGAAAAGGTTGTTGTTGTTTTTTCTTGAGCACGTGATGAAATTGTGTAAGAGCTTTTTTGACGTAGCCTGGCATGTGGAGATGAACTTGGCGTTGTGCATAGTCCCAGTGAAGATGAATGCCAATGTAGCGGGTGCCGGCCCAGTCTGCCTTGACTGTGTAGTGTTCTTGGAGGACTGACATCAAATGTTCTGCATCTTCTTTGCACTCGTATTTGACCCCAAAGTCATCAACGACCAAGGTGAACTGTATTCGTCGCTTGCTGTGGTGCCAAAGCCCCGGAACTAGCTTGCTTTGGAAGTAACCTTGTTTGTTGAGTCGTTTTTCGAGAAGTAAGTTTGCAAGTAAGCCTGCTTGAGGTAAGCCGTACATGCCCTTTGTCACTTCAATGAGAACGAAACCGTTTTTGTTGACTTTGTCACGCAGTTTGTATTCGGTGATGATTTCGGCGGGAATGTCGGTGAGTTTGACTCGTAGGTATTCTGGGCGCATAAGAGGTGTCATGAGATAGAAGTTGGAGATGTCGATGGTCATGAATTTTGCGTTGGGCGTGGAGACGATGCTATTGAATAAGAGTTTTGCCACAAGCATTTCTGCTGTTGGAGTTCCCACTTCGCCTGGGTAGTTGATGCGGTCTCCGCCAACAGTGAAACGGGTTCGGTTGGGTTCATCAGTCTTTTCAGGACGAACCATGCACACGAAGCTTCCGTAAGTGACGTCTTTTTTGCGTTCTGTTGGTATTTCATGTTCGAAAATGAACCGTATCGTGTTAGTGCCTTTGACGCGGCCTCCTACCCCATCGGCAAGGCGGCCAAATTCGTTTGCAGAGGACTTGCTCCAAACTTGGGCGAATTTTGGAGTTCGGAGGAGCTGGCGATAGTTGAGAAGTTTTCCAGTGTCGCGGTCAAGGACAGCCATGGCCCCTTCCAGTTGCAATTCAAAAGTTTTTAGTTGTTTGAAAAAGGCCTTGTGTTTGGAAGGGTTTTGCATGACTGCTGACAAGGCCTGATGTTGTTTTTTCGCGCTGCTGATAGTGGGTTGACGTAGATTGGAGACACGCTTGGGTCGTGTGGGGTTGGGTGACAGTGCTGGTGTAGTGGCTTTGGCAGCTGCAACCCGTGATCGAGTACTGAGGGCTGGTGGTGCATGGGGAAGATGAATTGTTGGTGTGTTGCATTGTGCTGTTCGTCTTGCACGTGTTCGCTCCACTGCTGCTCGTCTGGCGCGATCTTGAAGCGTGTTCGCTGGAACTGGAGGTTGCAGTGATTGCTGAGTTGTATTTACTGCCACCCTTGGAAGTGTGGGCGTGAGTTGCGGCATGTCCACCCTTGGAACTTGTGTGTTATAAAGCTTGCTTATATCCACCAGGGGAACTGAGATGTGCTGGTGCGAGGATGAATGTGTGGAAGCTTTGTCCATGAGTCGCGTGAGCTCCCCGATTTGTTGCTCGTGTTCTCCTTTTATGTGTCCCGACAGGATTTCCCTGCAGTTGGCGAGAGCTAGCATGAGTTTGTCAGCTGGCGAAATGGATGGATTTGTGATGGATTTGTGGTGAAACTGGACTGTGTCGGAAAGGCGTTCGCTTCTGGTGTGCTTGACGTGACAGTTGTGGACACGGTAGTGCTCCGCTGATGTGTTGAGGTACCAGCCATCAACGCTATGGTATGCCCATGAGCCTCTGCTGTCCGTTTTTTCATGAATTTGCACCTCACACCCCATTGGTGCTAACGGCATTTTGTTATAGTCGAAAGGCCCGCTGAGGTGTGCATAAGCGGAGACAGTTGGTGTGGCATTGGACTGTCGGAGTAGGTTGAGTGTGATTTCAGTTTGGGGAAGCAATCTGTCCCACAGACTAGGTGGAAAAGTTGGTGAGGTACCCGCCAATACACTGAGAAAATGAGCTTTGAAGTTGCGGATGGCGACTTCTGCTGCATTTCGGCGATGGCACCCTGGTGGGGCGAGTTCGAGTAGAAATTTATATTTGTTGTCGATGTGGGCTTTCATGGTGATGGATATTTCGTTGTCGAGGACATGCTTTTTGGGTTGAATGCCTGATCGCTGTAAGCGTCCGACTAAAGCGTCGTATGCCCGGATCATTTCCTCATCTTTACGACTCTTCATGGGTTCCACCAGAATAGCATTGCTATCGATTTCAACTAAAACCATAATATACTTGTTGCCTCGTTGTGACCTGGTGGGGAATTTGCCTGTTTGGTCCGAAAAAATAGTCTCACGTACCTCATAAGTCTTGATGAAGATGTCTTGGGCTTTCTTTCTAACTAATTGTTGTTTGTGGATGTACTCTTCCATGGGGTGCTGGCTTTTGGTGGATCGGACGTTTTGCCTCGTTTGATTGAGATGTCCCTTTGCAGTTTCGGTGGTTTCTGGATAGTACTTCCGTACATTCTTTTCGGTCAGGAGAGGCCATCCAATAAAGTTTCCAGCCTTGACGGCCTTGAGCCAAGTGGATTTTACGGGGTACCCGCAAACGGCATGCATCCATTTGATAGCTTGTTCGGTGGAGGGTAAATCATAGACACTGTTTGCTTGTCGAAGTGTTTGCCTGGCCTTTTTGCTAGGGGATCGAGGCTGCCATTGGCCTTGGTGTTGGTGCAGTGGAATGCGGTATCTGCCATGCTCGTCGCGTACTCCAATGAGGATTGGTTCACCTCGGCATGTGATGAGCACGTCCTGTTCATTGTGAACGGTGACTCCATCACTTGTGAAGATTGACACGGTACCAGCGTCTGATATTTTGCCCACACTCATCAGTGATGTAGGAAAGTCATCGAATGAATCGGCCTGGAGAGCGTTGCTGGAGATGTTCTTGAACGGGAGTTGGGTAACGTGTTTAGCTTGGCTTGAGCCTCCATTTGCTACACCTACTCGCTTGGTTGAATTGCGTAGGATGGGGAGTCCAGCCGAAATTCTATCCTTTTCACTCAGATAATGCCCGTCCGCACCCGAATCATAGGTGATGAGAGTGGGTTTTTCACCAGAGTGAAAGATGCGTACACTCCTGGTGTTAGAAAAACGTACTCGTTTTTGGTGTGGGATGAATTGGTGAAGTGCCCTAGAGATGGCTGTACGGAGACTGGAGGTGACATTTCGGCTTTGTTGCCTCAATGAGACTTGATGGCGCAACACAGTGTGAGCTTGCTCGATTGCTTGGCGTTGCTTGCTAGTTGTATCTTGCTTGGCAGTGGCTGTGCGTTCTTGTTCCACATCGTCGATGCAGTTGTCCAAGAACTTGTTGTCTTGCTGTTTGAGTAGCCGGAGAACACGACGAACATGTTGTTTGCTTGGTGGTGTTGGCTTGGTTTTGGTTTTGCCAGAGCGGCGCTTGACTGGATCTGCAATTGGAGGTGTGGTGGGAGGTAAAGAAGCAAAGGTATTGTTGTTAAAAACATAATCCTCGACTGATTTTGTTATTTTAGGCCTGCTGCTGTGCTTTCCACTAACGACCTTCCATCCCTCGTCAATTGACAGATCCCCACACCGTCATTCGTTGTCACTGTCGTCCGGATATCCGCCCATGTCGGCCGAGAACTTGTGGCGAGGTTTGAACACGATTTCCATCTCATCGCAAATCCAACGCTGCCGATAACACTTGCGCTTGGGGTTCCAATGACATTTTGCCTCAGGAACGTTTGGGTGAGCGAGACGGCGTTTGAAAACTTTGCAGTGAGGACAAGTGTTTCGAACCTTGTCGTTGTTGTCGCGGGATCTGCTGCCAGTGCGATTTTTGCCGCGCTCACCTGATTTGCCACGCTTACCCCCACGGCCGCGCTTGTGTTTATCCCCCGAGGATTCCGAATCCGAGTGTACTGCATTCGCAACTTCCTCGAAGTCCATCGACTCTTGCATGATTTGAGAGAGGATGTTGGTGGCTTCAGTGATGGAATTGGCCACATCGTTGGACTGGTTGGGTGGAGGCGCATCGCTGAGATTGCGGACGGCGTCAACAGCAGAGAGAAGCGTGAGGATGGCAGTGAGAGAAGCAGCGGTGTGTTTGTGGTTGTAGCGATACGTTTGGCGAATGGTGTGGAGTGGGGTGCGAAATTCGCGTCCCCAGCCGTGTTGCACAGCTTCCTCGATGTTGGCGAGAACTTGGAGGGCCATATGGGCTTCTGTGTGGAGCGCATCGTAGACATTGACGCGCGTTGCTGCGGCTCGAAGCTGCTCCATGTTTGTTGTGATGGTCTTTCGAAAATCAAACTTGAAGTGGATGAGAGTGTTAAAATGCGACAGAATGTCGCCGTAGTTGGGGTTGATGGCGCCAGAGATGGCGGCTTCCATTAGCTCGTGAAGCGACCAATCGTCGACCGATTTGTAATCGGTGCCGTCGGCGGTGCGGAGAATGGGATCCGTGATGTCCTTCCCCACTTTTTCGGTGATGGCATCGGCTACACCCATTTTGGTGCCGATGGTGGCCTGATACGCATAGTTGATGCGATCGGCCTCGTCAATGGCTTCGGCTCTCGTTTTGATGGTGGGCTCGATGGGTTGCCCGGAGCTGGTAGAGAGGAGCGCGGCTTGGTTTTTGGCGCTGCGAAGGATTTCGTCCGGAGTTTTGTTGTCCGTGGACTTGATGGAGTTGAGGAGGTTCGGAGTTTGGATGAGAAGTTGTTTCATCCCTTCCCCGGGTACCAGGGGATTGTAGATCTCAGCAAGTTTTCGCTCGATGCCTGTCTTGAAAAGCATGATGGCATCATGCTGGTACTGCCCGTTGTTGTTGCGTTGGAGGGAGAGACCAGAGACGAGATCTTTTGAAGCAGTGCGAAGCGTAGCTTTAGCCGTGTAGCAGGCTTCACTCATGCTGGAGTATTGATGGTTTGTAGAAGAAAAATAAGAAAACTAGGGAAGATGGAAAAGTATCATAGTCATACTGATCATATCAATCCGTTTTCTTATTTTATGAGTAGTATGAGTAATTGTTTTCCATATTCTGGTTGACCTTGTATAAGATAAATGAGTGGTTGTCAGCTCGCTAGAGTAGATAGGATATGTACCGTAAGTACTATATCATCAACAAAGTGTCAACAACAAAACCAGAAAATCGAATGGTCAATGACAGAAGGACACATCCACTTCACATGACTTAAAAAGCTTCACAAATAAAGTTCACAGGAAAAGCTTCACTTGAAATTTTTTGTGAAGTTCACTTGAAAATTTCATGTTAAAATGCTGAAATTGATTATCATGTAAATTGCATGATAAAGTCATGAGGATTAACATTGTTTAGTCCTCATATTCAGTCAGTCCATTAGCTTATAAACATGAGCTTCCAATCAATTGGAATCTCACATCATATCTACCTTTTTATCAACCTTTTTAATTTTCTGGACCAACAGCTTAGGTCACTATCATATGATAGCTCTGCAACTTAGTGTTGAGTTAAGTACTCATCTAGTTGCAGTGAGTCTGTCTCAAAAGCCAACACATCAAAAATACCCAGACACGTCACTGAAGTCAAGTCAGGTAGGCTATGCTCGACCTATCCAAGTTTGAAGACCATGTAGTGATGCAAACACATGCACGTGGCACTAAAAAGACCATGAGACACATACATGCACACATGGCAACAAAAAGACCACAAAGTGGTGCATACACATACATGTGGCATACTAACTAGTGAATAGCATAGATGTGCACAAGTAAATTAAATAAAAAAGACCACAAAATGACATATATAATATTACTCATGAGGCATATTGCCCTAAGAATGTTTTTCTTGAGCAATAAGTGTAGTGAAACATGTTTTGATTTGCACTGATAGGTTAAATTAGTTAACCAAAATTCATGATTACTTGTTCAGTAATATAACAGAGTACATTATGCAAATACCATATGTATATTGTACACAAAAATTGGCCTCAACAGTCGAAATGACCCCAAAAATCTTTTCTTAAACCTCACATGGCAAGAAATAGAATCGTGACCCCAACGTGGTGTTTACCATGATGAAATGACTGCTTGATCACACTTCATGTTCCTGTCCTCAAGCACGACTGACATCCCAATGGATTCTTGCCTATGTTTCTTCTCTGATTTTTGTCCCAAGGAATTCTGCTCAGGCATAGGTTTAAGTTGGTCTCCATGATAAGTTTGCAGGAGTATCACATGGTTCAAAAGCACCTAATAGATTTTAGAAAAAGCAAAACGTCCTGCAAGAATCACCAGTCATGGGGCCATGCTTCAAGCTTTCACAAGCATGTAAGAGCCCACAAACATGGGAGTATGACATAAAACAACTCAATGGCACACAAGTGTGTAACAGCCCACAAATATGGGAGCAAAAAATGGCACAGTCTGTTCAACTGGTATGATTGCAATGCAGCCTGTGCAATATCAATTGCAACAAAAAATACACTTCTGGTGGGACTGAGATTCTTGCGGTCCAGCCTATGATGCAAACAATGAGCCTGGGAGTACAATTCTGTGAAAGGACATAGGACTGAGGCAAAGTCCCAAATCCCAGATACACATCAAAATGACACGGAGTCAAAAAATTTCAACTCCAAATATATGGGGTCCATCTGGGGTCAAGAAAATAACTACTGGTTGATTTCCTGATAGAGAACGTATCTTTTTAAAGGGCCTTCAAGTGAAAATAATGCGAATCTTGGATTTGCTTGCAATCACCGCACAATTCATCCGGTTTTTACAAGAAAACACATACTGCTCAAGTTTCTCATGACTATCATGATATAGACAAAGAATTCACCTTAGAATTATACCCTTTCATACTCGCAAGCCAATAAGATGTGCAATAAAGAGGTCAAAATGAAAAGAACTGTCAAAAAGGCTGAGAATAACCCAGCACCTCCCTTAGTTTGAGCTAAAAGAATTTGCATAACTTTAATACATAAAAAATCAAAATTGATTGAAATATAATTTCGAGGTCTCTGTTCTTAAGATTTTTTCAAAATGAAAAAAAATTATTCACAAAAATTCAAAAATCAAAATTTAATAATTTTTTCTTGGATACCTGGCTTACTTTTGATTTTAAATTAAATCTTGATAAGAGTGCAACAATGGACAAAAGGGCCAACATGGCATCCAGCATAATTTTCTCAGCAGGATAAATGTTCTTCTCATGTTGCAAAAAAGAATTATTTGCTAGTGCAGCAGTATACAAGCGAGATATCAGAAAGTGACTGAAAATCAGACTTTGTTAGGTTCTGGACCCCTGACAATGTGTTGCTACAGTAACAATGGAATCAAAAAGGAAATTGCTCCTAGATATTCCGCATGATCCTACAATTGGAACACTGGTATGTTCTCCATAGCTGACTAGGCAGGTGTCAAAGTCTCGACATAAGTTGGATGGTCTATTTCCTACAAACAAAACATTTCTCTTGCAAAATGCAATGAGTTCCAGGTAAAACGGATTCCATGAGTTAATCAACTCAGGATGACATAACTAGCATACAACCTCAGTCTTGATCATTATCATGACAGAGTTCAAAATTGTTGAACCTTTTACAGCAAAAAACATAACAAAGTAATGATTCAAATCACTTTGCCTGTGATCATTGTTAGTCTGTATAAAATTGTGAGCCAGGAGTGCACTAACACCCTGGACACAATGGGCATGCACAAGCCAATTGCTTGAGCAAAAGTGACCTTCTTGAGCTACACCACTCTTCATGCATGGAGATCACCACTCCAGTGCAAGACTCCTCTTGAGTATCAATAAATAGTAGACATTCCATGCTGTGTTATAAGAATGGTTGACACTAGCAAACACTGGAAGCTCAGACACAAACATGTTACTGAAGTCCCTT
>JALLPD010000552.1:0-15416 GCA_036940065.1 Cyclotella cf. meneghiniana
TTTCTTTCTCTTTGATTTTCTCCTTCTCCTTCTCTTTCTCTTTTTCTTTCTCTTTCTTGTTCTCTTTTTCTTTTTTTTCTCCTTCACCTTCTCATTTTTTGTCAATAGTTCCATTTTAGAATTCTTTATCTATAAACTGAATGACATTTTTTTTAGAAATTCTTCTTTTTTCAAAATTCTCTCATGTTTGCACAATGGTTCTTTTATATTCTTGTTCTTTTCACTGAAAACAAATTGTTTGTTATTACATGCTCACTTAGTTTTTTTTGCTTTCCTCATGGCCTATGAGATTCGGCTTTGTAAAAAGCACAGTTTTGCAAATTGTCTAATGATCAATTGAATGCTTAATTTCACAGATAGACCTAGTTAACAGACCTTCAATGTTGTTTGATAGTATAATGTTGCATTTCAAATCTTTTTTAGCAGAGTATGAGTAAATAACTGTCAGGAAATATTTAATTTTTTATTTGTTTCCCTGAACCCCATACAAATCACCGTAAAAGTATATTTTGTGACCGTGAAGGCAACTATAAACTTGAGAATAATAAAAACACAAAATCACAAAGCACAAAAAGTTGTTTACAAAGCCTTGGTTACAACAAGAACACAAAATCTCTCTTAACAATTTTGAATATTATCTCATCAATTATTTTCCTGCTCTTCTTTTTTCTACTACATCATCTCTTGACATGATAAACACAAGGAGGGGCAGACTAAAGAAATATGTATTTTTCATCTGAGTGCCCCTTAGTTCCAGGCCATTTGTTAGATAGACTACAAATTCTAGTCATACAGACATTCCTTGTAAGTGTACAGTTCAGCAATATAAGAGAAGTTTAAAGATTATGTGAGTATACATCTTTGTTCTATATTGAATAAAAGAGTATAAGTAAGTAATAATGCAAATTTCAAGTAATAGTCAGAGGATTTTTGGACACAAGTAAGTCTCATTAGTCTGAGATTTGTATGTTTCCATCATATCTGAAAATGACAAATCAGACTTGTCTTTCTGTCTCCTTTATTATAACTACCTATCTGTACTTCAACAAACATTACATGAACAACCTTTTTCTCATCTTTATTTTATGGTCATCAATAGACCCATCACAATTTACCAATAAATTGCAATTCATTTATTCATTGCAATCAATCATTCCATCTCATCCAACTTATCCAATGAAATTGATTGATCCATCACAAGTAAGCAATCCATTGCTGACCAATCCATTGCAATAAACCAATCCATTGCAATTGATCAATCAATTGCAATCAATCCATACACTGCAACGGATTGATCCATTGCAATTGATCAATCAATTGCAGTTGATCAATCCATTGCAATTGATCAATCCATTGCAATTGACCAATCCATTGCATTTGCTCAATCCATTGCAATCCTCCAATCCATGGCAATCAATCGATCCATCACTATTGATCCATACATTGCAACCCAATCAATTGCAATCCACCAATCCATTGCAATCAATTGATCCATCACAATCAATCCATACATACCAGCAATCAATCCATTGCAATTTACTTATCTATTGCAATCAAGTGATCCATTAAAATTTTAATACATTTCAAATTCTATTACAATTTGGATTCATCATTGATGGATCTATTCATCATGCCTAACACAGGCAGACCATGCACATCTTGAATGAAATGCCACAAAGACAAAAGAACTGTTCCCTGGTATTCAAATCTTTGGGAACATGATCAGGTTGTCAAAGATGCTGCAAGAAAGGTATTGTCTGTACCTTTGCAAATCCAAACTCAGAGGATGCTCCTTTCTTAAGTCAAGAATCTCCCAAGGTACCAAGTGCTATCACAAAGCCTAGACATTTCTCATCAAGTATACTTGCTACAAAGAGAAGAATGGTTGAAACATTCTTTGCAAATGGTTAAGCAGATGAGAGCGTCCATGCTACACTCTTGCCACTGTTTATCAAAATGTGTCCCAACTATGACACCATCAATGAGGATGATTTAGAAAACGGGGAAGCAGATAGAAATGTCCATGATATTTCTTTTCCTCCAAATTCTTATTCTTTTCAGGATATGTTCTACAATGTTGATAGAATTGATGAATGAGAGAGCAGATAGGAGTGATCCTACTACTTCCTTGCGTTCTGATTCTTATTCTCTTCATGAGATGATTCATTCTATTACAAATGTCTCTGAGCATTCAATGTTCAGATCTCTTGTCAAAGTAAATTCAAGCAAGGATAGACAACTCTTTCTTGAGCTTGTCCTTGGTTCCTCCCAAGTTATTGTTTATGTCATGAAAAATCATCTTCAAACCCAGTGTTCAAAGAGTGTACAAATTTCCCAAGTCATTCTTTCAAGGATAACTCTGTGAACTGCTTTGTTTCAAGCTTGGTATCATTGAATGCATTCATATCATATTCCTCTCAAATCTGGTCATATTGTAGATGGTATAGTCCAAATTCATGAATGCCGCAATGATATGTTTTGGAGTGGAGTTGCACGATTTGGTGGTCAACTCCAAGCCATACTGTTCATGGATTCATATTGGGTAAAGATGATTGTCACTTCTCAATGTACTTTGTCAACAAATCAAGGGTCATCACTTGCCAAGTGAAAATGAAGATGTAGTGAATAAAAATGATAACTATGCCCAGCACTCATCTTTTGGTATGGACAGCTCATTTTTATAACTTACATCATCTAATACTGGGCCTTGATAAATGCATAGTATAGAAAAGTTAGCTCATTAGACTTAATGACAGACAGACCTTAGAAACATTTGGAGTAAATCACAAAAAACATTTTCCCTCCTGATGATACATTTTGAGTACAGTGTTTAGGAACATATCAGTTTTGTACTGTGATTAGTATATTTTTTGTACCAATCACTAACTTCAAGAGACTGCAAAACCCAAACAACCTGAAGATTGAGATTTACTTATACCCAAAAGAAAAGCAAATGAAAATAGATTTAGAATGATGTGCATTGGTCAATATCACAAAAAATGGTATCTTTGTCTGTTTTTGATGGGTGACTGACAGATGTACTATCCATTTCTAAAGGCCCGGTCACCTCATCTAAAACATGTTTCATTTTGTTCAGGCCCTGCGATAAATCAATTGTTATGTTTGACCTCAGTCTCTACTCTTAAACAAGTTCACCCACTCATCATCACAGCAAAGGTTGGTTTCAATGAATACTACCTCACCTATAAAAGAGACAGCACTCATTTCATGAACAATAAATTCAAGGCTGTCAAAAGAAAGAGCTGAATTCTTTTGTTTCTCAATTTTTACAAAGCATTGCATTTTATTCCAGATAAGGGCAATCTCTGCTCTTATGCCATGATCAATGATGCTCACGACAAGATAATTGATATGCCATACCTTAGATGGAAGGATCCTCTCATTCAAGGTATGTTTGTCATTCCCAAACTTTGTGACGACCTCAAGGGAAACACCTATCATTGGTTCTTTGTTGGGCATAGGAACAGTACTTGTTGTTTAAGAAGGAACTCAAAATGGGGATAAGCACCAAAGTCTGGCTTTAAGGATCCAGTAGAATGATTTGATTCCAAGGTGAGTACATATTGTATCTGGATTTCAAGAGTTGCATTAGTTATTGTATCACACTTTTTCAATGTACATGACTTCTTCATGACCAGGTTGAGAGTATAAACACATATACCTTCAAAGTTTGGCATCTAAATGACTTCTACATCAATTATCCCAAGATGCAATTCCAAATACTTTTTTCTATGCTGGTTTGGCTGCTACTTCAAGGATCACAACTTGAATTGAACCTGCCACAGTCTGAAATGTGGTTATAAACTTTGGTGGACAGTTGTTGAGGTTGAATTGTTTCATTTGACCTCCAGCATTGCATCCAAGGTATTTCAAAATTGACAGTTAACACATTTTGATGTAGTTTTCCCCTACACATGAGCTGTGATGGTCATAATAGCTTTCCGGCTTCATTAAGAAATGCAAATACAAGAGCAAGTACTTTCCCACATGCTGGACCATCTATTCAACAGTATAACTCTTATTATCACAAAGGAATTGATTTTTGCTTCTTTTCATATTCATGGAGAACATTTCTTGATCTTGATCAATGTATGTAAGGCAGGAATATTTACAGTGAAATTTTGCAATGAGTTGCACATTGATTTTCATGATCACAAGTCTTGATGAAAAAAGCATTGATGTTTCAAGAGCTTTGGTCTGTGTTTGAAAATGTCTCCTTTGAAATGTTAAGCAATATCTCAGCAAGCTTGTGCTTTATATGATCTTGTTGATGAATATGATGCTCTGCATCCAATGGCTTGTTGTTATCAGTGTTCCAACAAATATTGCAAACTATGAAAATGTACAAGTGCATTGCTACTTCCCCATATCAACATTAGGTGTTGCTAATTGTTTATTCAACCAGTTGACTTATATCGTTCTTGGGGTGTGTGGCATCACATGGAACATCAGTACCAATATTTTATATCCGTACTGAGCAGGATGAGATTTTGTAGGATTCCATCCCACATTAAATCCCGTGGCATGGGGGGAGGGATGAATTCAGTAACCTGTATTAAGGGGAAGTTTATTCATTACATTTCTGAACCTGTTGAATAATCTAAATAAACATCCCTATAGTCATGAATCATTAATAAACTCACCGAAGTACTTGCCCCACATTCTTTTTGGTAACATATGCAAAAAATCTGTCTTTGAGTTTCTTCCATAATTCAGGAAAACTATCAGGGGCATGACAATATAACTATGATCACATTGATGGGTGTGATCTTTATCACCAAGAACAAAGTGTACAAAAAACACTCCATTAAATCCATCTGTGACTTTTGCTGTGTGCATCACAGAACTGATCAACTTAAAAAATAGGTATTTTATCTCCTTCTACCTAGACACTTTAACCACGTCATTGGGAGTCTTTATATGCCAAGGGCCTAAAGCAAACAGTGTCGCAGCCAGGGGCCACCAGAGAGAGTGGCTCTCTCCTTCCGGAATTACTTCCGGGAAGTAAAGGCTATTTAAAGCCTTTAGTATCCTGTCTCTTCATGACGTTGAACATCATATATGCCGCTCTAACTCAATTGGAGCCCATTGTAGCAGCCCTAATCTCTCTTTTCCTTTGTATTTGCCAGGCACATTAGGCAGTTCGCAGAGCCAGCAGCCAGTAAATCTGGTCCTCTCCTGTTGAAGCATCTAAGTCATCTAGAATGATCTCATGCAGATATTAATCTTGTCCTCTAGCTCATCACCACCAAGTGCAATTTGATATTCCAACTCACATCTAGTCTCCTCCTTCCTCATCCTAGCCTTCTCTCCTGTGAAGATGTCATGCACATGTATGTTTCTGTAGAGCCATTGCCCATGTGTCACTTCCAGCAGCTTTGTCACCAGACCTGCACTCCAATTTGCAACCATCATCTTGCATTTTCCCTCATCCTCCACTTTGCTTTGTATTGCTACTACCTCCTTTGAGATCATCCCTTCCAAAGACCTTTGTCATCCAATTGAGTCCATAGAATCTGCAAACACCTGTAATGAGCCTCTCCTCCATCCCACAATTTCACTCATTGTCTTACCCCCTTGACTGTGAGCATATTCAATCAGAAATTTCCACAACACCAAGTCTGTACCTTGATCCTTCATCCACTGGTCTACTGAATTGATGGATTTGTGCAGAAGATCCACTTTGCTTGACTTCTCACAGGATAACACATGCCCGCAAGTCTCAATGCACACTCTGCAACTAGGACAGTTCTTATCATGATTTGGCATGTATATTGCCTGCATCTGATTTGTCTCTGCTACACCTGTGACCTGCTTGCAAGCCCAGATTTGGAACATCCTCAGCACATTGTGCAATGCCTTGTATACCACAGGCCTTTCCACCTCCTCAAATTGATCCGGCTGCAATACATTCACTTTCTCAAGTGCCAATGTTTCTTTCACAATATTGCAATGACACCAGAACCATAACAAATCCTTGGAGCCCAACATGAGCTTGTTCTTCCCCACAAACACCAAGAGAGGCTCTAAGGGAAAGACACTCTGTGGTGGGAGAAGATATCCTTCAAATCCCCAGAGCTCTTGTTTGGCGCCAATATCCATGCAACAGTTGAGCTGAGTCGGCCACGGGAGTTGTTGGTAGCTTCTCTTGTCATCTTTGTGTGCCCGGACAAGCAAATACATGCAGTTGAAAGATAGCTTACTGCAGTTGACCATGATGTTCTTCAATGTGTCAGAATGCTTACAACCACTTGGCAGATGGTTGTCTGCTAGGGTGGTAACTTTATTCAATGCACCTAGGCAATCAGAATAGACATGCACCTGCCCACTGAGATTGAAAAATAGTTTGTTGGCCACCAGCAGAATTACGTGCACAGCCATCAAACCTAGCAGCTCACCCCTACATGCACAAGCCCGCATTGATTGCATGGGAAAGATGCCAAGAATTCTCCCCCTCCCACTTGTAAATTCCAATACAAAGGCACACAAACACATTTTCGTGTAGAGCTCTCTGATGTATGAGCCATCTGTCACTGTAATGCACGTGCCATCTCAGATTGCATCCATCAGCCACTTATAATCTCCAATGAGATGTAAGAAATCCCACATCCAGGTGTTGCCCCACTTCCATAGCACATCCAAAAAGCACTCTGGAAGGTCCACTGGATCTGGCGGTGCTGCAACAGAGATGATAGCTACACTCCCGGGTGTACTGTCATGAACCGAGCATGGAGCTCCCAGCAATTCAACATCACAACCAGACTCCTCTTTCCTCCAGCACCTCATTGTGTTGCTCATGGGAGTATATACGTCCATCACACCATCTGCATAGTGCAAGAGATAATTCTCCTCCAGGCTCACTCTCCGCTACCACAGCTTATACCCTTTATGTAGAAACTTGCCCATTTGCACCGGTAGGCCCTCCGCTGGAACCAACATCCTAAGAGCCTGCTGCCATAGCCAAAAATCTGCTGGAGGTGGCCATTCTTTTGGGAATTTTATTATTGACCATGCTTTGTGTGGTTGGAGTGATACCGCATCACTGAAAAGCATGTGGAGATTGCTCCTATTTTTGATCTTACCTCTGCAGTATCTCAGAAGAGACTCATACAACTGTCTCCTCCTGATCCAGACCAAAGCTTCCGGAGAAAATGGAATTCTGCCAGACTTAATCTTCCTTCACTTCTTGTCTGCATGCTGTTTGTACTGCTAGCCCTCCTCATCTAGCCTATTCACTCTGGCTTTTTCTTAGGGTAGTTTGACTCTTGTTACTCACTGCCAAAAGTCTTGAAATCATCCAATGTTCTACCATACTCTTTTCCAGTATTGCATTATAGCTATCTGCAATACAAGGAATCTTGGTATTCAACCACCTCAATGGAGCTCACACTGTCTTGGAAGGGCATACACCTAGAAGGGATGAAGAATGGAAGTCAACCTGGATACACCAAAACCAGCTGGAAAAACACAGGCTCCAACAACCTCTATGTCTGGTGTTGCCCAGACGGCATCTATTGGCTGTGATCCACTGAAGTATGTTGCTCCCAGTCTCTGCCCAGTGAAGCCACCCACTACTTCCCTCATCCCCAGACTAACAGGGTCTGTGAGTTCTCTGCCAATGCTTTTGTGATAATGATCTCATTGGCATCTATGCATACAATAATTCGATCACCTTGCTCTCTCCAGGCTTTCAGCAGAGCAACAAGATCCCTCCTAAAGTGTACTCTTGAGCAAGTATCATCATGCTCATTGTTGATGAAATAGCAATGTTACTGCTGGTAAGAAGTGCAAGATGTCTTGTTTTTATTGTAGCAATGGTTGTAGAAGCATACTATCCTTGTCTTAATGCCACCCTCTCCAACAAAGGTCATGAACACCCATCCACCCAATCTGGACTCATCTCTGCCTGATGACTCCATATCATACTTTTCAATCAATGAGCCATATAGCAGCATAGCCATCCCTTCCTCTTGGACCCTACCGATCTCCTTTCCCTCATGCTTGTTGTGCACTGCAATCAATCTGATGTCTGCCTCTACTCCTTGAAAAAGCTGTGAGAAGCCATCCCTGTTGTCCTTGTGCATTGGGTTAAGACGATGCTCATTATAGCACACCACATCCACCTCCAGATCATGAATCAGCTCTCTCACCTTCTCCAGCTTCTCATTCTCACTAAGCCTTAAGTTAATCCCATTGAGATTCTTGTACATCAACCCAATCACACCTTTGAGTTTTGAACCAGGGGCTACCCCATGCACCCTCAACAGTTCATCATTCACACCGCATACCTCAAGCATCTCCTTCAATTATGACAATGCTCCTCCTCCATCTCTGAGTCAAAAGAGTCTCCATCCATCAGGCCAGCCATTTCCACAGTGCCAGTCTCATCAATGTTATCCAGTCTATCACTGAATAGATTACCCTTCTCACTGTATGTAGTTTTATCTCTGTATCTCATGGCTTGCTTCTCCAGCACTGAAAGCACCTTATTATGTTTTGTTCTGTTCATGCTCCCCATTTGTTTTACAATTGTTTCATTTCCCCATTGGTCAATCAGTGTAGTTATCTTGTCTAAATCAGTATCTTGTTGATGCCTTGACATTCTGACCTGGCCCTTCCTCCTCTTGTGAGAAGAGCCTTTGTACCCCCTGGTGGGGGTGGAGCCATTATGCCTGAAATGTTGCCCCTCCCCCGTACCACTGTTGCTAGCTGTATGTTGCGGCCGGGCCTCTCTTGCAGCATCAGAGAGGCCAACTCGGCAAACTATTCACCGTGACATGGCTTGCAGGCTGCGGTGCCACCTCCATCACTAGGAGGAGAGGTTGCTTTCATTGTCACACTCTCAATGCCAGAGCTGCTTGAAGACACACTAGAAGAGTGACTGCTTGAATCCTCTCCCTCTGCACTGCGCCTGGAACTGGACCGTTCCAAATTGGGTGGTGAACCCACTGTCCCCTTTGGGGAGATCTTATGCTTCTTAAGTAAAGCAATAAGCTCTGCTGCAAACAGGTTTTTGTAATCAGTCTCCTCATCATCACCTGATTCTACCACTACTGGTTTCATCCTGCTGCCATCTTGAAAGGTCTCTCCCTCTGATGCCACTGGTTGATTACCCTTCTTCTGGTGAATCAGATTGTGAGAGTGATTGCAGTGTAGATCATCTAATGCCTCCATGTTTGCATATATATTCTTCTCCTTCTTGCTTGAATCCACCATATGCTCCCCAAATTCATCATTGTACCAGGCTGCTTCCTCCATTGCTCTGAGTTTCTCATTTTCTGCATCCTCCAGAGTGGTAAGCACCCAATGCTCTTCATCCCACTTGCACTGTCCACTAGAGTTGACTTAGATAGGATCCATTGATGTTCTCACTACACTTGCAATCAAATCATTGTCCAAATCCAAATTGTAAAGTATGCTGCTGAGTTCTTCTGTATCATCAACATCATCCTTTCAGCCTCTTTGCAATTGGGGATCGCTACATCCACTGCATCCATCGGAGCAGCCTAATGCACTTCCTCAAATTAACAATGCCCATCCGGCATCTTAAAATACTTGTACATTATGTGCCTGAGAATGATAGTACCCATCCATTTCATTGGGTCTGTAACCAAGTAAAAATTTACTTCTTTATCCAAATGCAAAATGCTTCTGATACAGTCCATTCTTATCTTGGCAAAGTAGTTGATGTGTCTCCTACTGAATGATGCCACAGCCACCATATCCACCTGTGTTAAGTCTGATGAGAGCCCTTCCTCTTCCCCTTATTGTCCAGTACTGCCATAACCTTCACTTTGGGCCCCAGTACTGCTCAAAGATCCTCCTACTCTGTGCCGTTTCCACCAGATAATAAATCATCTCCACCTCCTCCTTGTCAGCTCCCAACCCAAGGCACTTTCTCATTTCATGCTGCCTCCCTGTCCAGCCTTGAAATATCTTGGTGACTTGGCCTGGAATCTTGGGGATGAACTTTCTAATATTCAGGGTAGGCAAGTCCCTCAGAATGTACCTCATTGAGCCCTCTACATCTTCTTGCTCCATGATCTCTTTGGCTTCTTCTAGAACCATTTTAAAATCCTCCAAGATCGTCTCTTCTGTGTTGTTGTTTTGAAGATGGAAGATTTTAACCACCAACTTGGTGTTGAATGAGGCAATCTCCTTGAGGTATAGCTTCTTTCCTCCTTACTTGCCCCACTCTCCTGCAACTTGCTCCAAGATCTTGTGCGGGTCTTTGTCACTCGAGAAGGAAAGTGTGAAGTACACTTCCTGCATCACTAGCTCGTTGTCCTCCATCTTTGCCTAATTATTCTTCTGCCACTGCTTTGACTTCTTCATCTGAAATGACTGCATCCCCCGGATTGCACCACCCAGTTGTCAAGCTCCGTATGATCATGTGACACATCAAATATCTCCCACACTTTTGGGGCCTCCCCTTCTTCTACCAGATCAAGACACACGTGTGAATCCACCTTCTCAATGTTCCTCAACAAAAGTCTCACTGCCACAGGTAATTCATTATACTTCTGCTGCCCTTCCTCCAGAGAGCACATTATTGATCATTCTACTAGGTTCCTCCTGAATGAATGGATGTGATTCTTCCTCATTTCCTTTTTCTCTTCCTCCTCTCTGGCTCTAACTCTTGCCGCTTCCGCAGCCCTCTCCACTCTAGACATCTTCTCTTCATCTTTCTTCTTCTTCTCGCCCATTGCCTCTTTTGAAAATCGCCCTTTTCTCAGAATAGAGTCCTCACCACTGTCCTTGCTCATTTTCTTGTTGTCTTTCTTCTTTCTCTTTTTAGGAAGTGAACTCTCTCTGTCTCCCACTCCCATCTCAAAGTCCAGGTTCACCACCGCCACCATGGCCTTGGTGCTGTCTCCTTCCCCCTCAACTCCTCCATTCATCATATCATTCAGATGGTCATTAATATCCGCATCTGGCATATTCTCATCCTGTGCTGTGGCTCCTGCCACTGCCGTCGCCACTGCTGCATCATGTGCCCTCTTCTCCTCCTCTCCCTGTTGTTTCCTCTCAGAATCTCTTACTTTCTTCTGGTCCTCCTGCTCATGCTTCTCCACCACTTCCTTCTCTTCTGCTGCTCTAGCCACCACTGCCGCCTCCTCTGCTGCCCTCTTCTTCATTTCTCTCTCCTCCTTACATTGCTGAGTTGTGCTCATGATAATCAAACAATGTATATCCTTCCATGATGGTATTATGTCTTGTGCTTCCACTTTACACTATTCAATTATTGTATTGGGAAAAGATGTTTTTCTGGGTCTGTACTTTCAATACTTTCTTCTCCCACCCAATAAATATCTCTGGGGTGAATACTATTTTCTACTATTCCTGCACCACTAAAGGGCAATAGTTTTTAGTCATTCAACTGCTCCAGTGCTGTCTTTCAATTGATCAAGTTTGGGCGTCTACAGTCCAATACTGTCAGGAAGATCACTACTAATTCAGTTCTTCCCGCTGAATCCGAATCTGATCTCAGTTCTCTCATAGGTTTGATGGTTATACTGTTATAGCTTGCGTATTGACTGAGTTAGCTAGTTAATTCAATAGCCGCACCAAGTCTAAAGATCACTTCCTCTGTAGATGTTGGTATGGTACTGAGTAAGTATGTAAGGTTATACTATATCTGCACAAAAAGTGCTGTGGGTATCACAAACTTCATTATGTGTTCTAGTTCAATGATACCCACAACTTTCCCAAGAGCAATGACATTGTTATTTCTGACCATGACAAAATCATATCATGGCCGTCCTTGCAAATTGTCATTTCATCTGACAACTGATCTTTTTGAGAGATTTGGGAATGAATGAAACCCTTAGTGACAAGTAATTGCCATGCATGTTATATGAAGAGATATGACTTTCTGTACACGGATATGTTCAATTCATAATGAATTCACCATCAAAGCTCTTGTTTCTCATTGTGATTATAATTGCAAGCCATTTTGTTTGAAAAAGTGTGATGAGATACAAATGGATCATCCAGCCTGTCTTCATCTAGCTTCTTCTCCACAGCTACAGTAACATTGACAATGGCAGTATAGGTTGAGAGGGAGACTTCATCATAGTCATTTCTAGTCATCTTGTTGAATTTAGTGATCAAATGATGAGGCAACAGATGCATCTGGTCAGTAAGTTCCATAGTCATTGTATCTTCAGCCATATTCAATACAACTCCTTCACATATATGTTCTCCAATTTGTTCATTAAATTTTGATGCCTGTCTCTGTATGCTCAGCCCATTATCTTTGATCCACTCCATATGAGAACATCCACCCCACCCATCATGAAAATTAGCAGCATTACCATACATCAGAACACATTTCTGCATTAAAATTTATTCATGCGTTTTTGGCATTTTCCAATTATTTCCATACAACCTAGGAAAAATTTTGTAATGTCTGAAACAACCCTTTCAAATGCTACTTCTAACTTACGAACCTCCTTTTTACTGTTGTCAAAGGTAATTAACCACACTTACAAGAAGATGTACAAGAGTATGTTGGACAAGAGATGGGTGTGCACCATCAATCTCTTCATCCAAAAGATTAATTCATGCATCTGTCAAGCACATGGCAGCTTATGGTAGAATGTGATTAAAGTTTTCTAATGCCCCCTCATTCACAGTTTCTGTAGAACCTTTATGAAGAGAACTTTCATAGTGATTACAATCACAATTCCTCTTAAGGTCACGGTAGATACCCATGATAAAATAACCTTCTGTTCAGGTGGTGTCATTTAAGCAATCCTTGATTATACCAATGATATAAACAGTGATGCCAACCCCAACTAAATGCAACATCTCTGGTGGAGTAATCATGGTGTACCATTAATCATGTCTGATAAAGGCAGTCGCTTCTCCCAAAATGTATCAATCCCATGAAGTGATACTGTTTCACAACATCTCTAGCAGTTGATCTACTAAGATCAAGATCCAATGAATCTACTTGTTTTGTGGAGATTCCACTATAGTAAGAACATTGCATGATAGTATGACCACATCAAGATCATCCTAGCTGGATTTGCATGCTCAATATTGGCAAATACCACAATTTTGATACACAGCTGCCAGGTTGTTGTCTCCCTGAATCTCACCAATGATTAGGTGAAACCAAATGATTGGAGTCTTTTGTTTACCAAAAATTGTTCTTAGCTCTAATCACCCCTTGCTACTGTCACCTTTCCATCTGATGAATGAATGCAGCAATTTGAAGAGATGTTGAGTATTTGTGAACCTTATTGGGTTTATGGATGGGGTTCTTTGACATCCAAGTGAACATGTGAGTGCATTGTGCAAAATGCTTTTTACTGTGGATATGATTGTGATGCATTGGTGAACAATTTCATCACATATGACCTCGATGGGAAAGAGATCTTTTGTGCTCTACTCTGATTGCATATTTTTACCCCATGTACTCAAGGGGATTGGGAAAAAATGTGTTGATCAAAGGTTTCATCATGGTGGTACTGCATGGAATGTTTTGGTAGGTTGAGTGAATCAAAACACAGCTTGACATTTGCATCCCTAGATGAATGAATACTTGCTCTGAGTAAGTAAAGTGTATGCATCATTACAACATGCAAGCAAGTGGAGAATGAGAGGGTTGCAAGAATCTTTCCCTAGCTATCAGAAATGACTCCCTAGCAATGTTACAAGGAAAGGCTTTTTTGGAGTTGATTGCCCTGATTCATAATTTCAGGACTGACCTGTTGGTCAGATCAAGACTGTTTTTAAATAATGGTAAAATTGAAAATATTGATGATCTTGACAAAGAAAACCCTATTTCAATGAATATATTATTGTTGACAACATATACATTCTTCTAAAAATTTAATTGCTCAAGCTACTGCTATTGACACTGTCACTGCAGCTATCATAGGCATCCTCTCTCAACAGTGATTCCTCTGCCTTACCCAATTATCAATAGACCTCTTGCACTTTTCATTTACCGTGAACTCACCAGTTTCCTCAAAAGCTTCTCAGTCTTGTTTGCCGTCCAATCCATAGCAACAAGTTGATTTTGCACAGTCTGTTGGAATTGCTGCATTTGTAGTGATGACCTAGGCCATTTCTAGACATTATGATTTTTGTATAGAAGCAGTTTGAAGCATGGTGGCTTTTAAGCTGTAAACTGATTTTTATGAGGTTGATTAGTTGTAGCAAAAAACACAACAAAGACTTATCATGTAAATTACATGATAGTTGTTCTTCACTGAGATTGGAAGCAGATGTGGCAGTTGAAAGATTCAACTGCCAATGGCATGAGAAGATTTCTGAGAAAGAAAACATATTTTGGATATTGTTTCTCAGAAGCTAATATCTTAATCCTTTGTACTTCCTTAGATTGTTGCTAAAGGAAAGCTTACAAGTGTAAGCAGAAACTTGGCCTATGACACTCGCCCCCACGATTGCAGAATTAGAGTTCTCACAGAAAAGTAAAACTTTAGAGAGGAAAAAACTGATTACAAGCCAGACTTGCAGAAAAACCATATGTCTAAGGATGAAAACTGCAAGTTTGGTGACTTGTGGTACTTGCATGTGTGTTTATGCAGTATTGTTTAGTGTAAGTGCTTGTGAAGAGGAAGACTTGTGATGGACATATTTGTAAACAGTTTTGAGTACTCTCCTAAGTCAGGATTTTGACTTATTCTGCAAAACCCTAATGGTCTCATTGTACAAATGCTGTGATAGTCTGAGTATCACTTCTATAAAGCCTGAAAATTTGTGCGGGATAAAGACCTATGTTACTATAGCATTGCTTGCATAAACTATTTGATCATAACTCTTAAGAGGGTATATTAAGGTTGGTTTGGTGCTGCCTGGTGTCTCCTATTGGTTTTTGTTTGTGTGTGCTTTATTGGGATGCCAAACAATAGTTCCATGATGTTTTTGCAACACTATAATTAGGTGGTAGGCACTGCTTAGTAGGTATTTTGAGTGAATGGCATTTGATGTCAGTTAGGATCACCAAATGCAACTAGAAGCTGCTGATAAGATTATTTGTTCCGCAGGTCAAGCATCCCCAATTGGTAGATGTTGATCTCTTAGTAATCCATTTATGTTCTTTTGAAGAATCTGGTTGACTTACACTTGGTGCAAAATAATGTGCATATGACCCAAAAGTGGAGTTCAGAAACTGCACTTTGATCATCACTATGAGTGTACAATGCAGATATTGAACCAGTTCTAATTTGTGGAAGTTGCTGACAGTACAGATTTTTCTCTCTCATGCATCATTGGTATGTGTGTGACCTAAGCCGAAAGTTAGGGTAGGTTCTGGTGGATAAAAATACAGCAGGATTCCTAGCCATTATGTGGAAACAACTAGAAAAAATATCAGGTGGTGATATTGCTGCATGGATGTTGTAGTTGTAGCTAAATTG
>JALLPD010000553.1:0-15397 GCA_036940065.1 Cyclotella cf. meneghiniana
GAAGAACCCATCCTGTGTATGCCAAGAGTTTGACACCTGCCTAGCCGGGTAAGGAGAACATATTGTTGTTCTTATTTTTGGAAGATGGGGGATGCTTAGGAACAATATCCTTTTTTCCTCCATTGTTATTGTAGAAACAATTTGTTGGGGGTTCAGATCTCAACATGGTTTGATTTCTAGTCTCTTCTTGATACCTTGTTGTTAGTAGTGCTGCATGGGCACATGTGTAAATTTCTTGGCATGGGAGAAGAATTCATCTTCGTGAGAAGAATATTCTTGATGCCAGAACATTTCTTGACATTTCATGTTGTGTCTTGTTGGTATTTACATCATAACTTATTTTATGTTAAAGTATGCAAGGTGCACAATAAATCGGATTGATAATTCTTTTTTATGAATTGTGGTTGAAAAAAATTAATCTTATAAGCTATTTTATTTAGAATTAATTAACTTCGAATTTGTAGCTTTAATATTGAATTCTTTTCTTGGATCAGAAGAGGTGCTGAGGCTATTTGCTAGTCTGCAAGCTTTTCTAATGTGTATGCCCCTTTCTTGTGATGCTACTGTGCTTTTGTGGACAAAAAGAGATGAAGTTGAGGAGCATTCTCTTCTTTGTGGACTTTTCTTTCTTTTTTACTCAAAATTCTGAAAGAATTCTAAGAGTTGAGTGTTTCCCTGATGAAAACATGCTAAAAGTACTCAAAGTTTTGTGCAAATACAAAATTCATGAGAATTTTGAGACAAAGGCTCACATTCATGAGTCCTTCTCTATTAGGGACTTAACTCGTAGTCATTTTCTTGGTCCAAATATGCATTCCCATGCATTCAGAGACTTGGAGGTAATATTGCGTGTCATTCTGAGGCATAACCAGGATGATGCCATATAATCTGGTCCTATGCCCTTTTGCAGAGTTGAACATGGTTCACTCTTTGCCTCATCATTTCCGTGATGGGCTGAGCAGTACGGTTACATGACAATTTTATCCAGTTGTTTTTATAAGTTCACAATTCTGCAGGATGTGCTGCAATCTGATTTGTGAATTGGGCTGTGACCTGACTTGCACCCATATAAAATGGGGCTGATCCGTACTTTCTTCATTGTTTGCATGCCCATTCTCCTTTGAAGCCGACTTGAACTTGAGTCCCAAGTGATGCTCAAGCCCGTGCAGAGATCACACAGTACTCCCACCATAACCATGCAAACCAACGGGGAGAATGCCATCCGGATGTAAAAAACACTTGAGGAATGAGAACTTCCAGGGGAATCAGGGTCATTTTCTAGTGATACACACCTCTTGGGGGTAATGAGTAAGCTGTTTGGCCTATAGAGGCTACAGTATACTTGGTAGTGTCGTTTTAGATGCTAGGAGTAATTTCAATATGTACTGCCTACATGCTGTAAGTACCATATACACCATGGTATCACTGCATCTGCATGTAAACATGGGTAAGTACTAATTTTAAGTCTAATCGTATATTTAGGTCTAAAAATGGACTATTCACGTATTGCTTGGTAGGTAAAAATAAAACCCTAGGCATTATTTTTAATTTCCTCCTCAATTTATGAGGGACTACTTCAAGCTAAGTACTGAGTACTGCTTCTTAATTTATGTGCCACTTAGTTGAAACCTTTTTTATTCAGCATGTGTAGTATATGCAACATGCAAACTCTGCTACAAGAGTCGAGTATACCCACATCAACTGGGAGCTAGTCCTCAGTGACATTCAGGGCAATATTTTCTCCTGACTATGTGTTAAAAAAATGTATCAGCTTGCGAGTAAAACTCACTTGAACTGGCTGAGTGTTTAACTCATTGCGCAGTTGTGACATCACAACTCTGGAGTCAAGCAGCACAATGTTGCACCACATGTAATTTACCAAGGGTATCACAGATGTCTTTGGGTGAAAAATCGATGACTGATGGATGATCAAACCATGGACAGGTATACCTACAATAAATAGATGATGGATGGTAGGATGACGGACAGACAATCCAAATATAAGATCACATGAATGCTATCAATTGATAGTGACCTAAGCCATTTCTAGCTAAATTTAAATTTTATAGAAACAGCTTAAGCGTGTTTCAAAAAAATTATGTGCTAAATTTTACACAAACTAAAAAGAAACAATGAAGCAAATGTGCTTCATTGTACAAAATGAAACTGTGTAGAATTCTACACAGATCTTGTATGTTTGTATTTCTGACACAACAAGATCTGTGTAGGTTTCTACCTGCTGTGGTGTGATCTTCAGTGGGTGTTATGGATCTGGATCCTTTTTCAGAATTTTTAAATGATGAGGAGCATCAATTCTTGCTATTTGCAAGTTCTGTTTTAAAATTAGGAGATATTTTGCATCTCCTAAAAGGTAAGGGTATCTTTAGGACTACCCTAGAATACTACAATAGAGTAGATGATTGGCCTACATCAGAGACAGTGGCTTTCTATTGTGTCTGTGGGCAAAGCCATAGAGAGCAGGATGGCTGAGTTGTGTCAAGTTAATTGAAGAGTAGCCTTCCTTTTGCTGTGGCTGATTACATTTGTTGCAAAGAAGGGGAGGAGAAGTAGCAGCTGTGTAGGGACAGAGACATCACAAGCTTTGTGGAGGTGATATAACAATTCCATTGGAAAAATTAAAAAAATCGCTCAAGACCTGTACTGAAAAAAGCGGGAAAGAATTTTTTTCTTGTTCCTTTTACTGTGGCTACTTGCGTTTATTGCAGAGAAAGGAGAGTGAGTGGCAGCACTGTCAAAATGTGTGTGTGTGTGTGTGTGTGTGTGTGTAGGGGGGGCTGAGATATCATAAGCCCATCCCTGTGGTGGTGATACAACAATTCAATTGGAAAAATAAAACCATAAGCTCACAAAAGGTGGTGAAAAAAGGGGGAAGGAATTTTTTCTCATTCCTTTCAATGTGGCTGCTTGTGTTTGTTGCAGAAAAGGGAGGGTAAGTGGCCGCACTGTCAAAATGTGTCTGGAGGCTGAGACATCATGGGCCCCGTGGAGGTGATGCAACAATCAATTGGGAAAAGTTCAAAAAATTAGACAAACTGTCGTGAAAAAAGGCTGTGGCTGTTTGTGTTTGTTGCAGAGAAGGGGTGGTGGCACTGTCAAGATGTGTCTGGGGGCTGAGATATCACAAGCCCTGTGGAGTTAATGTAACAATTCAATTGGAAGAAATCAACAAAATAAGCTCATGAATTGTAGTGAAAAATGGGGGAAGAAAATTTTTCTTACCTTCCTTTTGCTGTGGCTGCTTGCTTTTGTTGCAGAGAAGGGAGGGAATGTGGAAGCACCATCAAAATGTGTCTTTAGGCCAAGATATCATGAGCCATGTGGAGGTGACATATCAATTCAATTGGAAGAAAACCAAATATAAGCTCATGAACTGTAGGTAAAAATGGGGGAAGGAAATTTTTTCTTTCCTTCCTTTCACTATGGCTGCTTGTGTTTGTTGCAAAGAAGGAATGGAAGCAATGTCGCTGTCAAAATATGTCTATCTGAGAAACCTGTCATGGTGTGGATGACCGATGTTGGCGTTTTAATTGAACATGAAACAGAAACTGCTGGTGAATGTGCACCCCACCATCTGGCATTGGAGAACACACACACACACACAAATGAACTCATACAGAAAACAATGATATGACATAATTGTATAATTCCAGCGGCTAAGGTGTCTTTTTTGGTTATTGTCGCAACAACATACAGGATCTCAGAGTTCTGGCAGATTATTAGGAAGCCCGTAATCATGGTCCGGGCAAATTTGACCAAATTTTCCAATGGAATTATAGTCCTGCAAGATTTCCATTGGAATTTGCAACTTAGTAACATTGTATGTTGAATTTGTACTTGTGTAAAAGTTTAGCAAGTGGTCAATTATTTCCCAGTACTATGTTGGATATCATATGAAAATGACAAGGGGAAAATTACACATTTTCAAGTTAATATCAAGGGCAAGTAGTCACTCAAAAAGACCAGAGTAAAAATATCATGTGCAGTGAACTATCTAACCCTGAGATAATAATAAAGATCCCATTTAAACCATTTTTTCTGCTTCTACTAGTGGTAACATTTCTGCTTCTACTTGTGGTAACAACATACATTGTGAAAACATGATAATTACATTTATCAGAAGCTGTAAGCTTCTTGTGGGTTATGGTATTGAATGTTGCAAGGGTGCCCATCTTTGTTAAACCAGCAATCAATGTTTCTTAAGTATCTGTGATGAAGATATATCTGGATGTCAAGGAATGCTAGAATTCAGGGATAGTATCCATTTCCACCCCCCCCCCCACATTATTCTAAACCAGAATTGAATGGAACTCTTTGAATTCACCAAATGTTGACATTTTATCTCTACCATGATTTTACTTTCTTTGTCAAGTTACGTGCATTATTAGTATCATAAAAGTTATGAAAAAGGAGAACATTAGCCTGAGTGTCATGGCATGTCTTTCAGACTGAATATTGAGATAGCCTGCTGACACCTTCCCTGGAAAGCATGTTGTAGGTCTCCCATAATGTTTTGTAGCTAGGAAGGGACTCGGGGACTTGGGAACTAGAAAGTAAAAATTTAATATCCTGAGGTATTATATGTAGGGACTATTAAGTAATAGTTAAACTTTGAAAATATGCTAATCACTGGACCTGCAACGTGTATCCACACATCATCACAAAGAGAGCATGAACAACTCTCTCATCTTTTTCATGCATAGCATATTTGGTGCTGCATGTTGTTAATGTTATCTCCTTTCTCACACCACAAAATGTATTAACAGATGGGTGCTTCGACTTCAGCACTACGTCTACAAATTTTGGTATCAGTGTGAGAAGATGATATGTCAAAAAAAATTTCCTATTTTCTGCAAAAGACTACCACAAACTTTCAATCCCTTTTCTTTGACTTTGTCTTAGACTTCGCATTCTTCTCTGAGGTAACTTTTTTTCTCGACGGCTTTTCTGATTCGGCACCAGACTGTTTCATTTGGCTACTGACAAAGGAGCTCACGCCACTTGCAATGAGTATCAAAAGCAATATGGGAATCATGGTTACTATTTTTTGGAAATAGAAATCTGCAGCTGCTAATCCAAACTTTTCAATCAGCTTATTTTGAAGCATTGAGAACACTTTTGGCAGCTTCCCTCCAAACGGCATTGCAATAAGTGGAAGCACTATTCTAGTTGCCTGAGGTTGTGGATTTAGGTAGACAAATTTTTTGGCAACGTACTTCACAGACGAAGAGCCCCTGAGGGGAAATTCCTGATGCAATGTGGTCTCATCAAAATTGTAGTTTTCATCAGTATTATGATGTACTACTGCCAAACCTTTTTTGGGACGAATCAAGACCGGGTCACCGCCATCTCCCGGCTTTGGAAAAACCAACTCTCCACCTTGTCCTTCGGGAACGTCATTGAGGAAAATAGTTACAGTTGCCATGATGCCATTTGCTTCGTTTATGTCAAAATGGGGTTTGTAGCCCGATCCAGAAACATACTTGTTCAACTGAAAATCTGAGTAGTGTTCTGTAGGAAATCCCATGACTTGAGACATGCGCTCATCTATATCTTTTATCACTTTTCCTGCTATACCGCCTTTCCACAGATAGGTTCTGTCGACATTAATGGCATCTCCGCCTTTGTTTTGTGACGCAAATGAATTTTCCAAATAGTTGTTGATGCCGTTCGTATCGTCAACTCGTTCATACTTTCCCTCTGCCATACGCAAGAGTTCATCACATTCGTCAGGGGTGAGCATATTGTGAATTAGATAGACAAGGGGTTTCCCAGGAATTGCATCTTCAAAGAATGGTCTGTCACCTCCTGCGTAAAGTCGTATGCGTTCGGGCAATCCGGCGCCTTTGCTCACTTCTGTGGGTTCCGTAGCATCTGTCGCCATGGCAGTGGTAATAACGTTTCCAGCTTGTAGACTGACCATGATTACCGGTATATCAATATGTTTTTCGGCATACTCTTTCTCTTCATCGCTTTCTGGCTCAAGACTATAGATAACATCTCCTGAGCTTTGGTCCGTATTGACCACCATAAGAGCCGCGGCGCCGCTGTCTTTGGCGATACGTGCCATGGTAACCCCCGAGAGCCCAGCGCTGTCGGTCATGATGACCATGTTGCCTTCGACACTCTCAGAATTGACGAGTTTCCCCGGATAGGATCTCTCGAATTCCGACAGCGATAAATCTGCCTCATCATTACTCTTGTTTCGTTTCCCCACCCCATCGACCGGATCAGCCAAAACAACACCCGTCTCCACTTCAAAATTGGCACCTTGAGAAGTTTGAGGACCAAATGTTGCCACGGCTCCGTCGAGGGCGGATATGATGGCGGAGTGACCCCACTCCACCACGGCGGCTTCTTTGGACGTTCGCTGGGGGAAGATGCGGTAGCGGGTGTCGTTTTCGGCGGAGACCAGGGCGGTTAGACTGCAGACGAGAATCGCGAGGAACATCATCAATTTCGTAGTCATGGTAATTGGTTATGCGGATTGTAGCCGCAAGGAAGTGGAGGAGAAAACGAAGCAGAAAGGTAGAATTGATTACAATATATTTATCTGCCTGCTTCGTTATCCCTTGATGATGCTGTCTCGCAATATTTTTTAAGAGGAGCGTTCTCGATTGCTTCTTCATGCAAAAACATCAACCATGATCCAACTGTGCCATTCGTAAAGTCCACGTGGAAGCTTTCCAGGTACGTACGTAACGGGTCAACTACCCCTACTTACGTCTAACTACAATAACGTCTGGCCGCCCCATTCATCCCCCCGTCAGCCCTCTCTCGATCCTCTTCACAGAAAAACATCGCGCAAGAAGAGGAAATATTATTTTTTGCCTTGGCCTCCTCCCTGTTTTGTTGGAATTGGCAAGGTTGTACAAGACAGACACTCTTCGCAATCTCGTGACATCGGGGAGGTATTGCTTTACTCACGACCAGTAACCAACACGCTTGAGCCAAAACGTATTCAACAATAATCAGTCAAAGATAAAATGACAGACGTTTGGGACGACAGCGACGACGACTGGGACAAAAGCGACGATGAGGACGAACTGGACAAACGCCTCGGCCTCGTCAAAGTCAGCGACTCGAAGACCGAAGCCCCGGTATTCGACGACGAAGAAGAAGATTTGACGTTAAAAGAAAAGGAGGCCAGCGAAAAGGCCAATGCGGTTACGCTCAAGGCGAAGGGATCGGCGTTGGCCAAGAAAAAAGTTAGTGCCCTGTTTTCGGTTTGGTCAAAATGTCATGTTGTAAAGTCTTGAATTATATTCATCATCGTTCCTCTTCCTCTCGATAAACACACTGAAGGCCGCCGAAGAAGCCGAAAAAGAAGAATTAGAATTAGCCAAAAAAGCCATGGCCCTCGAAGCAGAAATGGAAGCAAACATGACACCCGAAGAACGAAGGCAACTCATGCGTGAACGAGAAGAAGCCGATGCAAAGGCCATGACGGCCGATTTGTTTGGGGGGGTTGATGATAGGACGCCAATGGGTGCAGTTGCTGGGGGAGCAGGAGGTGTTGTGATGAGTGGGGATAAGGTGGTCATGAAAGACTTGAAGGATCATTTGAGACACGCGAAGAAGGTTGGGGAATGCATTCAGGTCAGTTAACTCTTGTTTGAGAGGTGTATCCTTTTTTTCTGCTGCTTAATTTCCGTTGCAGAGCACTTCTCTTCGAAAGGAAAGTTTCTCTTTGTTTTACTTACCACTTTGATCTAACCATGAAAATCCACATCGCCACAACTACAACTGAATGATGCAATAAAGGCCCACGGAAAGATCAATCTCTGCTCAGCATTTTTAAAAGAGGTCATTCAACAATGCAAAGACGTCCTCGATGATGATGCCATTACGGACATTATCAAATCGTGTAATGTGATCAAAAATGAGAAAGTGCAAGCGGCGAAACGTAAAGTCAAGGGGCAGGCGCAGAAGTCTAAAAAAGCTGATAAGGCTGCAGCAAAAAAAGCTATGGAGATCCATGATGAAGTGTTTGGAGAAAACGATCAATATGATAAGTATGATGAGATTGGCGGTGCATACGAGGATGATTTCTTTTAAGGAAGTCGTGGAACAATTAGTAGCATCAACAAAATATTTTGATATTCTTGTCTGCTCCTTTCCTGTAGTAACTCATTCACTATTCGACATTGCATCTATTACAAAACAATTGACATGTCGCTGTGCGCCAACATTTTCAATTCTAAAAATCTTTTCCTCATATTTTCTAATTTCGCCCTGTGCACTGGGTTTGTGCTATTAAATAGATCATTCAACTCCCCTGGATCATTCTTGATGTCGAACAATTGCTCGTACTTGAAGTTTGGCCTTAGAATAAATGGCATAGCGACACAAAACAAAAAAGTATGTGAGAAGTGTTGTAAAGGTACAAACCCAAGAGGAAGAAGCGCAATCAACACACCAATAAAAATATTTGTAGTCCTTTCGAACCAAAGCCTCAGAAGCAGGAATGTAAGATGGATTGCTATGCATAGGATGTTCATAGAAGAACTCCGTACGCCATGTAGTCTCCGTCCCCGAGTGATACTTTCCATCTCCATCCGAAGCAGGATCCACAAACTGACGTCCCGCGGTGGAACGGGAGGTTCGCCTTGACTGAGCAGTGGCGCCGTGCATTCCAAAGTTTTTTCTATAGAGCACGCTCATGTCTCTACCCATCATTGAAGGCAATGGATCCAAGCCCGCTGCTGATAATATTGTGGCAGCCAAATCAATGTTTAAGGTAAATTCGTCGTTCGTTGTTCCGATAAACTCAGGTGACATGCGAGGATCTTTGATTATGAGAGGTACCCGGATGCTTTCTTGGTGGGGATACCTGGGATAAGCAAAGAGAAGGATTAACACGAACTCTGAGAAGAATACACAATATTTCTATAAATGTTTGTACCGAGTCTTACCATTTGTCAGCTAGCCCATGCTCTGCATGAAAATTACCTGCAATTGGACGAAAACACAGATTAAACAGAGGAAGAATAACATCCGTAACACTTGATAACTTGCTCGCAATAGGTCCTACCGTTATCCGTTGTAAAGATAACGAGAGTGTTATTCAATATTCCTTCGTTGCGAAGAACATCGAGTAAAACCCCAACAGACGTATCCACTTCCGTCGCCATGCGATAATAATTTTTCATCATGCTCTGATGTTTCTCTGGAGTATCAAACCGCCACTTCCAACGAGTTCTCCCCTCGTTGTTGTCTCCGAAGAATTTAGGCATTTTTTTCCAAGCTTCCTCCGTCGCCGTCAATGGTATGGGTATTGTGTCATTTTCATACATCCACAAGCTTTCATTTTGTGGCAAATACTGCCTTTTGTCTCCATCCACAGCATGAGTGGCAAAGTAAGCAACGTTAAGAAAGAACGGTTTGTTCTTGTCCCGAGTTGTTAGAAAGCGCAAGGCATCGGCGGTATTTTTCTCTGTGACGTGCCACAATTTATTCCCCATTTTCCTGTAATGCCACCCGTCTTCGTCGACTATAAAATCAAAATTGAGATTGTGATCGAGTTCCACCCACAATCCTAATTTGCCTGCGTGTCCCACTGAATAATTTGCTTTTTGCTTTAGCAGCGAGTAAATTGTTTCATTCTGTGGAACTTCGAAATACATGGATGTACCGTTTACTGTTCGCCCTCTTCCTAACATTTCAAAATGATGCCGTGCAAGGTACTGCCCACTACGGTCGAAAAATTATCAAGTAAAGAAAGGAATGATGCATAGAGGTCGTTAACGTAAGCAATCATGAAAAGTAATCGTGTTTCATTGCCTGTTACATAACTCACCTGTATAAAGTGGCTCTAGATATCCAGCAAATGCTCGTAGTGACGCAGTTCTGCGTGAATCTCACTCCCTCTTTGGCTAGAGCGTCGAGAACGGGAGTTTTTACAATGGGATTGCCCGCTGCACCCAATGTCTGTCCATGGATGCGAGCGCAGAATGAATTCGTGCATTTAGTGAAAGACAGACATGATTTTGAGTTCAATTAGATGTCAAAAATGAATCAAAAGCTCCAAAAGGACGAGCATGAGCTCACATCATGACGCCAATCATCGGCATAGAACAAAATGATATTCATCGGTCCTCGCTCTTCCTGTTCCTCCTCTTGGAAATCTGCCTCCACAGCTGTCGTCTGTTCCTTCTCCAACATTTCTCTCCTGTTTTGCTCGCGTTCGTTCTTCCTCCTCGACGCCTCATCCGAACCCCCCAATCCCGCCGGCGTATCCATGATCCACCCGGTCGGGACGTTCGTGTGAAACGAGGCGGAGTTGTGAATGGTGTAAAGCGTCGCCGCGAGGATGGCCGCGAGGAAGATCAGCCCCAATGCCAGTTTCGTGGGGAGGGACGCCGCGGACATTATTTTACTGGAGATGCCCCTCTTCGGCGAAGGGTGTAGAACCATCTGAAAGTGAGAGACAAGATCAGAATATGGTAGAGTGGAGACTGACCACTGGTAAGCTTTACTAGGGCTCTACTATCGCACTGTACAATTTACCATAATATTATGGCCTCTGCGTATGGTGACACCAAAAAAATAGAAGTTGATGTGACAGCATTTCCATCTATTTCCATGGGCCCCCTCCAGTTAACAGTGTCATCACATAACAAGGACCACAGAAATGATGGGCATCGACATTCGGACGATGTCCACCCCCATCCTGTCCTTGCTATTCAGCGGCAATAATAACCTCGCACTCATCATCACCTCCGTCTGCCTCATAGTCCCGCCACTGTATTACCTCTACCGATATCGCAGCTCCATCAAAAAACGTCTCAAAGAGATCGAATCCAATGTCGGCCTCATCAAAGTTGTACGCGATAAAAACAGGGACATCTCGAAAAATCGAGTCACGTGCATGGAACTCGATGCTCAATTTGTCACGGCGAATCCCGATTGGCACATGATGAGCTTCGGAGAGTATCTCAGCCAACTGGAGCCGGCGGACAAAAACTCGCCTTTCAACCACATCTTTCTTCAGAAAGAGCTCCAGATCGTTGTCGGGGAATTGTTGTTGAATAAACTTGGAAAGACTTATGGTGCGGCGCTGCTGCCCATCCTGGGAGTAGGGAGTGTCGCCGCTTCCATTGCCGGTATTTCAAATAAGATTTCGGACTTTATTGCCAAGAGCATTCTTTCGGAAGATAAGGCCGCCATTGATCCGCTTACGTTTGATCTCTCACTCATGGAAATCATTTCCTTTGCCAATTTGAATCAGAAAGGATCTACTCAAAACAACGATCCCTCTCATGTCACTCCGCTCGAACACTTGAGCAGAGGAGAGAATGCTTGGGGAGATCTTGCATTTGACTTAGGAGACGGGACCTTTCCTGACATATTTGATGTCGACAAAGATTTTCAGAACTATGTCTTTAAGATGGAAAAGCGTATTCTCGAAAAAGATGTTACTTATGATCCTAATGATAGCAGTTTCCCTCCACCAACACCGGTTAATGAACGCCTCTTGCCTGGGCTGTATCTTGGGAAGGGAGGGTTGAAATGCACTCACACTAGACGCGAATGCATTGAACACCGGCTGCTTTGTGTTTTGATTAATAAGCTGACTCATAACTACTACAAACTCTCGCGTAAGCAAAAACCAGAAGATTGCTTCCTAGTTTTTTGCGGAGGAAAAAAATGTTTGTTTCCGGAAGAATTGATCCAGTCCTTGGTGGATTGTGGTCACCAAATCAAAGTTTGCCCACGAGTGTTGCCTACAAATTTTGGACTCCAATTCTGTGTCAAGGAAGAAGATGGATCGTTCACATCCATTCCGACAGCTTTGTTTTTATTGACGGGAGTCGAAAGGTCATCAGACAACAAGCCAGCTTATTTTGCCGCTCCGCATGGTGGTATGGATGTCAGCATTAGTGGGCCGATTGTAGGAAGGGGATATCGTCCAGCATGGCTACAGTTCTATGTGAGCATCAATGGATTGTGTTGTTTTCATCCTGATGAAGACCAAGATACTCCCTGGGCAGCCAAGACATCTCTTGCTGAAATCTACAGTCACGAAGACGCAATCCGTGCAATTAGGATGTGTGCTCTGGTATCAGTGACATTCAATAGGATAGCAACCGAGCAAAACCTTCCCTTTGGTGGATATGGTATTCTCGGAATGTGCAACGACTCAGCAACCATCATTGATCTGGCACTCCGTGGGACAACAAGCGCATATCCTCTGCTCTCTACAGGTAGATATCTGAACCACATTGTTTCGTCCTTCACAAAACTGAAAAATGAACTGAGCCCGATTTCTTGTGAGGAGCTAACATGCCTCATCAAGTCGACTGGCAATCTTCCCAGTGATTTGCACATTTCACCAGCAAAGTTGAATAATTTATCCGAGAGGTATGACAAATCATATGGTGTTCCAGTATTCCAAGCAACAGCTGAAGCAAAATCAATTTTACGGCAAATGGTCAATGATGTAAAAGAATATTTTAGCTGACCAATTGTGGCCACTGTGATAGGTCTCACAAGTTTCAAGATTTAATGCAAGACATCGTTTACTTGGAGTGCTGTCGCTTGTGTGTCGACAGAATCCACGCCAAACAAATGTAAGGGAATTTGGTGTTGGTAGTGATCTGAGTGACAGAGATGTGAGCAGGATGAATTTCTTCCTTGTGGAAGCCTTTTAAATAGCCAACATGGGCTGTGTCAATTGTCGGCATGACTTAGAGTCTGATTAATGAAAGGTCAGCTCTTCTTTACAGGCCAATAGTGCTTCATTTTTACATTTTGCAGTTAGTTTAACCTACAAACATTCTACCACTCCTAGCGTCTATTCTGTAGAGATCAACAAAATATATATTAAAGAGGAAAGATTGAAAATTGTATTGCAAGCCATTTGCTCTTGAATCCTCTGCTATGCTATTTGACATACAACCTCAAGGTGCAACTTGGTGATGGTGGTCATATCAAGAAACCTACATTCCCAATATCATGTCAATTCACTGAAGAGATGAATCCTCTTGTGGTGGAACTTGATCCCAAATTATGATCACTCATCTTGATGTATTGCATTTCTTTCATACCCAGAAAGAGGTGAGTCTAAAGAACTGAGACAGCAGTGCAAATTGTTTGGAGGACAGAAGGAAAGTTTATGCTGAACAGTAAGAATAAATAATAAAAAATCATCACTCATTAAATAGCGTACATCTTTGATTTATCAATCATAAGTACATTGACAGCGGTGGTATTGGTGGAAGAGGTGGTACAATGATGGTGGCAGTGTTAGACCACAGTGGTGTTCATGCTCCTTTTCCAGTTTCTTATCAACATCAAGATTATGGCTGTGAATTGATGGATGTTGTGGTAGATTGGGAAAATGAATGTTAAGAAGACAAAAAGGGAAGAAAGTGGTTTTCACCTTGCCTTCTTTTCACCGGCTTTATCTTGACTCAACAATTACCTTTTTGAATGCATGGATCTTGACAGCAGAATTCTGGGGCTTGGAGTTAGTTTGGATTAGTGTCATTCACCTGAAAAATATAAAATGCTCCAACTGTCTGCAAATAGATTGGGATTCAGTTGTATGCATCCCCATATTCTTGAGTAGAGGAAAACATAGTAAGAAACAATTGGAACTTTTTGTTCAGTATCTTTTTGATACCTCATTGACAGGTTTTTGCCCAAAATTGTTGGGCCTTGCAATACTCATCAACATTTCTTCATTGCCTCACTTTGGATATTTATCAATTCTATTAACCATGTCATATGATGGTAATCAATGAGATGAATGCTATTTGCCCCAAGGATATGTTGGTCAGAGTATATAATGCCACAATGTTTACACTACCATGTGATCACCAAACAGCAATCCTGTATAGTTCAAACAATTCCATGCACTTGTGCCAAGTTTTATTATTAAATCAACCAACCTCATTCATCTAGTAACAAAAGAAGGATGCAAAAAGTTCACTCTGGTTCTTCAACATTCTTATTGAGAAGGTGCACACATGACGATTCTTGGGGTCAACATTTTGCAAAAGTAAAAGTCAGTGTTATGAATGCATTTGTTATCATGACATATCATATTTGAGCAGAGTAATCACAATAGTGAAATAGATCATACCCATAAGATCATACCCATACCTTAAGCTACATATTGAGGTTGAGGTTAATTGCACATTCAATATACTCTGTGTCTTCATATCCAAGTAGTCTGTAATGACCTGAATTGAAGTAGAAGCATTAGGAACAGAACAATATTCAAAATATGAAGAAATACATTAGAGTCTAAAGTACATTTCAAAATATTTTTTGATCAATTAGGGTGAGGTTACATGGAGCTTAGTTGGAAATGCCTGTGTCATGTTGTGTCGGCCGATCCTTCCAAATGACATGTCATTGCCGACACGCTGACATTTTGGGAAAATGTTGGGAATGTTGGCCCGACATGTCATCAAATTCTGTCGTCCGGACCATGCCAGATGATATGACATGTCATGGTCAGCCAACATGTTTGCTGTTTCTTTTGGACATAAAGAAAAAATAGCAAAGTCTCACAGAAAATTGCATTGTATTGGCCTACTGTGGTACACGCAAGTCACAAATATGGTTAAAGATGTGTCAAGGTACATTAAAGTACTGTTTTGAACTAAAAAATGACCTTTAACTCCAACGGAGTAACGGCCCTAGCAGTCTAGGATCTGGATGGGTGGTCTTGTTACGACACATCAGCTGACACGTGAGCCACCCATGAATCCAATCACAATGTCGGCGACATGGTGACATTGGCTAAATTCCAGCAAACATTGTCGGCATAGTGACAACAGGTGAAGACATGTTGCCGACATTTCCAACTAAGATATGGAGCCCCATGACTTTGTCTGCCAAAATGACTCTATCTACAAGTTTTGGCAGTTGGATGGCAGTTTTGTTCTTTCATCTTCATGAATTAATGTATCATAAATTTAATACTCCATAAGTTGTCAGTAAAAGGTATCTCATTGTTGGACGACAGAACAGGTGTTTATTAGTAGTAAATCATGCTTAAACTATAGACAACATAAAGATTGTAGGCATGGACATAAGTCTTGCAGAACAAGGACCCCACAAAAGCAATAATCCCTCTACGCATGGTCATCTAATACTGCATTTGTTTCTGTAGTTTCACTGTGTGTAATCGCATGGCTCATATTGGAATTCAAAATAGTCCCCAAATCATTCTGATATACAAAGTCACTAACAACCATGTGACCTAAGTCTAAAAAGTAGTCAAACTAGACAACTAGAAAGTAGTCAATGGTGTGGCTGATGAATTTTTATGAGTCAATTTACATCTAAAAATGAAGTGAAAACCACGATGAAGCAAATGTGCTTCATTGTGGAAAAACAAAACTGTGTAGGACTCTACACAGTT
>JALLPD010000554.1:0-15409 GCA_036940065.1 Cyclotella cf. meneghiniana
ATGCACAGAGTGAGATAACTGCCAAATTGTTGGACCATGAACTGTCAGGTGACTTTCTCAATAGGGTGAACTCCTCTTTGATGGGTAAAGAAGAATGGTTCACTACTGTAGTAGCAAAAGAACATTGTATAGCAACTGAAAATCCAGATGGTAAGGGGTTCAATTACTCTACAGAGTTTTGCAACAGCAATACATCATCAAGATTCTACTAAATAGTGGATCTGATGGCGATCTACTGTTCCATGAAAAAGGAACAGCCATGCACTTTCCCTAATGGACTAGGCAGGAATCAAAATCCTGGCACACATTGAATGGGAGCTTCCTCACCAAATAAGGAGCAAAGTCAACTTAAATTTCTTTGAGTACCCCAACAGCAAGGAGTATCTGGTAACACCAGATGTTGTAGAGTACAATAAGAACAAGGTGACTAAGCCAGTATTTGACTCGTTCTTGGATGTAAAACCTTTGAAAGAGTTAGGAATTGCTCTAGATTTTTGGCAAAAGAAATAACAATTGATGACATCATTTTGCCAATGAGAGATATCAATAGTTTGACCACATCACATATGGATAGAGCCCGGGCTGTCAACAACAGCATGGTGCACAAGCTGCAAAGTATGCATGATGCAACACAGCGAGTATGACATATGCTAGATGCAAAATATGAAAAGGCGGACCTCCAATCAGTTGTTAGCACCAACTATATTCACCTTAGTCTCCAAGACCAAAACAAGTTACTGGAGTTACTCACAGAGTTTGAGGTACTTTTTGAAAGAACACTAGGTGATTGGAAAACAGAGCCTATCTCAATTGAGGTAAAGGAAGGCATTAAGCCATACCATGGCAGAGCATACCCAGTACCAAAATCATGCAAAGAAACAACTATCGAAGAATTGAATTGACTGTGTGGTCTGGGGGTGTCAGAGTTTCAGCCCAAATTGGAATGGGCATCACCATCATTCATAACAAGAAAGATGGAACCGTACATTTTATCCCTAATTTTAGAGAAGCAAATAAACAATATGTAAGGAAACTATTTCTGTTACCTAAAATCAGTAAAGTTCTGCAAGAGCTTACCTATACTACAACCCTTATTAACATGGGTATTATACCATTAGATTGGATCCTGATTCATCCAAAATTTGCACCCTAATTTTCCACAGGGCAAATACTCTTATCTCCATTTGCCAATGGGCATCGCAGGTTCCCCTGATATTTTTCAAGCAAAAATATCAGTACAAGTGGTAGCCTTAGAGTTTGTTAGAGCTTACCTTTATGAATTTGTTATGCATCACAAAGGGAAGCATGGAAGACCATATCCACAAATTAAGAATCATCCTGACTAGGTTTCAAGAGGCAAGCTTTCAAGTCAATGTCTGTAAATTGTCCTTCTGTGCCATTGAAATGGAATACCTCCAGTATCTCCCCATACGCAATCGAGTAAAACCCAACCTAAGAAGCTACCAGTGATACTTGCCATTACACCACCAAAACAAGTCAAAGCTCTCTGCAGGTTTCTTGGTATGGTACAGTACTATCAAGATCTTTGGGCAAGTCGCAGCAAAATAATTGCCCCACTCACCTCACTGGTAGGAGAGTGTGGCTATAACAAAGTCAGAGCCAATAAGACAAAGAAATGTCCATGGCATGGTAAATCAAAAAGCATTTGATGACATCATGGCTACAATTGCAAAGGATGTAGGATGTAGTCTTGTCCTATCCTGATGATTCAGTGGAATTTGAGATTTACACTGATGACTCGTCTAAACAACTTGGGTCAGTGATCACTCAGGGTAATAGGCCACTTGCTTTTTTAAGCAGGAAATTGTCCGTGGCACAACAAAATACAGCATGACAAAATTTGAACTACTGGCCATATTGGAGACACTGAAAGTGTTCAAGGGCATGCTGTGGGGACAAAGATTAAAAGTCTATACAGACCATAAAAATCTGATACAAGATGCTCTCAGATTAACTTCAGACTACATCTACTGGTGGAGGTTCTCCTCAAAGAGGACAGCCCCAAAATTTTGTACAGAAATGGCATACAAAGAACTGTTGCCAATGCCATCTCTTGATTAGAATTTGGCCTGATCCCAAATGAGTGAAAGAATTGGATGATATTAATGAAATACTGGTGTTATTACACCAAGCAACAAGAGAGTGTCGAAAACACCTCTGCACACCAAGGCCAAATGAGTCTGATGCTTGCAAACCTCAGCAATGAAGATGTGATTTACCCATTAACAGTGAGGGAAATTGCCCAAGCACAGAAGCTCAATGCCAGCCTGAAGAAGTAAAAAGACATGTATTCCTCAACATTGGTGGAAAATACTGAAGTCTTATGCAAAGATGGCAAGATGGTCATCCCTCCAGCTCTTCAACACCCTGCATTCAGTTGGTATCACCACTATTTGCAACACCCTGGAAACACCAGACTTGAAGAAACACTTCACACCACGATGTACTAGAGAGGTATGAGACGTACCATCTGTAAACACATCAAAAACTGTTGTATATGTCAAGTTAACAAACGTCACAAGCACAAGTATGGGAAACTTACAAAGCTTGTCATCACAAACCCTTGGGAGGTACTATGTGTGGATCTTATTGGACCATTGCATACATCTAAGAGGTAAAGATGAAATGGAAATCGACTTTATGTGTCTGACTATGATTGACCCAGCTTCTAGCTAGTTTGAAATAGTTGAACTGCCAGTAACCACAGATAAAGTTATTCCCATGGATACAAAGGTGCGCAAGGGCACTAAGCTCATAAACAAACTAAATTACCATACTTTGACAAATCATCTGCTATGAGAAGTAATTTAGTAAACAAGACATGGTTTAACCATTATCTTTGTTGTCAATACATTAATTATGACAACGGACGCAAATTTAAACTTCACTTTGAAGCCCTATGTGAATCATTTGGGATCAAGCGTTAGCCAACCAGTGTCAAGAACCCAACATTGATGCTATACTGGAGCAATTGCATCAAGTCATTACATCAGTGCTCCGTACTGCTGAAATAGACATGGCCACCTCAGTAGCACCCAGTGACACAGACATGTTACTAACAAATGCAGCATGGGCCATTTGCTCAACTTACCACATGTACTAAAAGCCTCCCCAGGTGCAGCAACTTTTGGTCGGGACATATTGTTTGACATCCCCTTCCTTGCTGGCTGGAATAAAATTGGAGACCATAGGCAGCACTAAACTGACCACATCTCGGAATGGAAAAATTGCTCACATTGTGATTGGGATGATACAGTTGGTGATCAAGTCCTTCGTAGAAAAGATGGTATCCTCTGCAAAGGTGAAAGTTGTTATGAATGTGATCCTTGGACTGTCACATCAGTTCACACAAATGGGACAATCCGGGTTTAATGCAGAACAAAATCTGAAAGATTAAACATCAGAAGAGTCACACCCTTTTTCAACAATCAAACTTAATCAGTTCTTAAATGCTGTTTTTACATGTTATCTGCCTCTTTGATAAAACACTTACACATCATTACATTATTAACAGACTTTTCAGCTTGTTACTGTCACTACACGTAGTAAATTTTTGGCCTATAAACAGGATTTTTTTCTATTTTTACCCAAAAATCCATTTGTGGGGGCAAGTGACATGGCCAACTATGGAATCAGATGCACCAAATGTTACCCAAATGATATCTGCTCAACCCAGTTGACATCCAGCTGGCTCCATTACACCCACAGTGATGTGCAAAAAATCTGATGCCCCAAGGAAAGCACCCAATATCATGCCCATATATATACTGCAGTGGTACCAATGGACTACCAATCAGCCTTATGTAACTTGATTGGCCCAGTGTATTTGTTTCTATTGATCCCAATTAATTGGTTGTACCAAATATGTTGTATGGCAGAAATGAGATCACATGCAACTGTCCTGCCCATACATACTGGCCCTTTTTGCACACAGGAGGAAGTATGCATTGAGGTATCAAAAGGGGCTTATATAAATTATGCATTGGCATGTATGTACAGTAGCATAGCTGTGTGCTACATGCTTGTAGTAGCATGATTGGTCCCAGAGTATCTTTCCTGAGGAACACATCACATCTGATCCTGTGGCTGTTGGCATTGATCCTACTTCTTGTCCCTCTCTGATGATCTGTAAAAACATATCTCTGAGTGAGGTGTGGTGTGGACATGCTGCTCCTGAGTTTCTTCTCCTCAGATCATCACATGAACAACTAGATAAATGCCTTTCAAAATGAATGATCACAATTTCATTTCTCTTTCACATTTTCTTTTCAGTTACTTTACTATTGTAGACCATCATGTCACTATAATTATAGTCCAAGACACGGTTTTTTGACATCCACCATGTCCGACCTTCTAAAGGCATTGTCCAAACCCCAGTTCAACTTGTATAACACATGGACCTCTCTGGGACCTGACGGGTTGCCAGATGGAGTGATCAAATACAACCTGCAACAGCCCAAATGAATCAAGATCTCTTTCGCAGTGAATGGGAAAGAATTAACTGGAAGTTTTGCACCCGATAAGGCTTGCTTTGGCCCCAAGTTTTTTCTCGCACAGATGCTCCCCTAATTTGAGTCAAAGTTGATCTTTCACTTGCCTGCAAACATGCAGTGCAAAGGGCCTATGCTGTGTTGATTAATAGGCAGTGTTTCCAGGAGGCCAGATGACCAAATGCAAGAAAGTCATCTCTGTCCATTGCCTGGATGAATTTATAACATGTTCAAAAACCTTATCAAATTCCAACAAGTTTATTTTATAGCACTTGCTAGGTTCCCAAACATTGGTAACCAGCAGATCCACCAGTTCCATATGGCTCAAAAGCTGGCTCTCATGCCAAGGCATGATTGCATGCATTGATGAGTTCAGCTCTTTGCATACCTCAATAAGGGGCTCCTTCAAACAATGACAGAGCTTCTGATGAAGCAGGATAAAATCAAACAGATTTTTTGATGCCAAAAAAGCATCAACAAAAGTACACAGAAATGCACAAGACTCTCCCAGATGACCATGTCCCACTAATCTGTTTTTTGAGCAGTGCCAAAATACTGATTGTGTGAGTGGCATCCTTGATCAGCGGAAAAAGGAGAAGAAGGATCAGGTCTTGAAGAAGTCAAGTGCCACCAAAACCACCGGTCTGGATTGCAACTGACAACAAAATGCAACAACGTGACTGACAATGTGCTTGGTTGTATGATCACAATGATCATCATGACTGATGAAATGACAATGATTGCAACAAACATGATGAATGTGCTCCCAATACGCAATCACGCCAGCATGGTCACAGTAGCAATCATGACATCAAGTATTGCAGCCAACTCAAGAATACTGACAATCACTATTGCAACAGAAAAAACAAGGCAACACATTATGCACAATGATACTGGCTCCAGGAGCTCTCAATCATCTCCTTGCAAATGCTCCTACTCTGTCTCTTGTGGCTCATTGCCAGGGTCCAGGTCATCATCCTCTTCCAGGTCCATGGAAAATAACCCCCTTGAAAATAGGGGAATTGCAAGTTCTTTCCAGATCAAGAGGTCCCACTCTTGATGACAACCATCACCACCGGTTCAAGACAGTGATAGCATTTATGCTTCCTTTGCTGCCCTGACAGATAAGAAGGCTAAGAAGTCCAGGTGCAAGACCATGTAGGACACTGCATCAGAAGGAAATGTTTCTCATGTGCCATCACTCATCGACACCCCAAGCATGGAAGTCAACCTGGAGTTAACTGATAGTAAGTCATCTAGTTTTAGTGTCAATACATTACACCAATTTAATCACACAAATAAACTTTATTTTAAAAATAGAACATTTTTAAAATATCATGACTATTTTTCAGCTTCTAAGTTTTGTTGAAGCCAACTCTGCTGACGGTTCCCTATTTTTCTGCTGGGACTGCTACCTTTGACACATTACATGAATGTTTTGGAATCGAGGTTGAGGAATCCAGCTACAATCATTATGGACCCAAAGCTGTTTTGCCTGAACATGAATGTCCAGTTACTATCTATAATGCAGGTACCATTGGTACAGTTAAGAGGAGAAGACTCTTGCAAGTAACGCTTGATTCCAGTTCAATGGTCTCCATGATTAAGCAATCTGCCTTACCACACAAGGTCATCATGAAGACAGTTAGTGAGACCAAAAACATTACTACCCTCATTGGAAAAATCCAAGTGCAGGAAGTTGAAACCCTCAGAGATTGAAGGTTGCTGGAGTTTGGTAAAAAACGGTGCATCAAACAACAGAAGGCTCTAATATTTCACAATGAATCTAATAAAATATCATCCTGGGCACTTATTTTCTCTCAAGACAGGAATTATGTTAAACTACTCAGATGATATAATGGAATGGTTTGACTGCTCCGTCCCCTTACATCCACCAGGAGGTTTAGACTCCAAGGACTTTGATGCAATGGAAGAAATTTTCTTCCTCCAAGCCAAAGATGAAATCTTTGGAGAACATTAGTTGAACTGTTATGCAACCAAAATATCACATGTCAAATATGAATGGACCAATGTTGTTGATGTCATTGACAAGCTGACACACCTTAATGCACAGCAAAAAGCAGATCTGCCTTGAGTGCTACATGAGAGCAGCAAGATGTTCAATGGACTTGGAGTTTATCCACACCAGAAGGTACACATAGAGACAATAATTGGTGCCAAACCCATGCATTCTTGACCCTACCCAGTCCCTCATGTGCATGTTTCAAGAACTAGATCATCTCATTGAGATTGTCATCCTTGTCCCAACACAAGAAAATGAATGGGTGTTACCTAGCTTCATCATTCCAGATTAGGATGGTTGTGTATGTTGGAAAAGTGATTTACGCCAACTCAATAAAGTTATTAAGTGCAGATAATATCCCTTACTGATCATATTGGATATTTTAAGAAAGTATTCAGGATACAATTTTTTCACAAATCTAGATATTACTATGCAAAACTATACCTTTGAGCTTGACAAAGAAAGTCAAGATCTCTGTACCATTATTATGCCTTTTGGAAAATACAAGTATGCATGACTCCCTATGGGACTTAATGCTTGCCTGACATTGTCAGTCAATCATGGAATATGTTTTGTCTGGCATTAATGATGCAGACATGGATATAATGATGTAGGTGCATTCTCCAATGATTGGAACTCCCACATTCAAGGATTTTCCAATTTCTTGCATTGATTATGTGAGAATGGTTTCACCAGTAATCCACTTTCATGCTAATGGGCAGTCAAGGAAACTGACTGGCTTGTATGTTGGCTTACACCATAAGGTCTTAAGCCTTAGAAATAGAAAATTGATGCCATCTTACACACGGATCATCCCCGTAATGCCACTGAATTGTGCATGTTCATTGGATGCATCAACTTTTACCGTGACATGTGGCACAGTCGCTCGCATATACTGAAGCCCTTGACGGATCACTCTGGTTAGAAGAAACATGCTCCAATACCTTGAACCAATGAAATGCAGCAAGTCTTTGATAAAATGTGTGCTAATGACTGCCAATGCTCTTGTGGCCTACCCAGATCATGACAAATGATTTGACACTACCCTGATGCTTCTGACTTCCAATTAGGTGCATGTATTGTACAGGAAGGAAGGCCGGTCACCTCCTTCTCCTGCAAGCTTTCAAAGTAACAGCAAAATTATACTGTAATGGAGAAAGAAATGCTCTGTATTGATGCAACCCTTGAAGAAATTCAAGGCATGCTCTTTGGGGCAGATCTTCATCTTTACTGACCAGAAAAACTTGACATTCTACACTTTAAAAATAAAACGTGTCTCACAATTACATTATAAACTCAACAAGTTCCCCTACCCTGAATTACATTGATGGTTCCCACAACATTCTGGGTGATAATTTATCTTGGCTCCATTTCCTTGTTAAACTGGCTCAGATCATGGAGGGGAAGAGTCTCATAGAACCAGAAGCGGTTTCCAACTATGAAGAAGAGTTATACTTCCCAAATCAGGAGTATGCAGGATTCAATGACAGTGAATTACAGGAGACCTTTGAGTGTAACTGTAATCTTCCAAGAATTTCTCACCTGATTGAAACCCGCTGAATTACGCTCACATTTGTGAACAGCAGCATGAAAACCGCCTGCCTCTACAAATAAAATACCTTGACAATTATGTCAACTTGCAACTGGATGATGATGTGAACAACATCATCTGTTACAAGAAGGATCCCATTCAAGACAATTGGAAGATTGCCTTGCACAAATCAATTGTGGCTGACACTGTCAAGAGGTTTCACCAAGTTATGGGACACCCTGGGGAAAAAGATATTAAAAGAATCATTGAGACAATGATACTCTCATCCATCATTATGTCAACACATTGAACAGCTGAAGTATCCAGACTGTCAAAAGTATAAAATACCAGACTGCAGGTACGGACTGCTACCCAAAAGGGAAGTTCATGTTGCACCGTTGGAAGAGGTTGTCATTGATCTTGTTGGACCTTGGGAAGTCAAGGTCAATGGCTAAAAAGTGGAGTTTAATGCCTTGACCTGCATTGACACTGCTTCTAACTTAGTCAAACTTCTCAGAATTGATAATAAGACTGCAAGACATATCCATGACAAGTTCACGCAGTGTTGGCTCTGTCACTATCCCTGATCAATACATTGTTTACATGACAAGGCAGGTGATTTCATAAGCAGTTCTTCCCAATGGTTATTGGAAATGTTCAGCATCAAGGATGATTACTCAACCAGCAAAAATCCTCAATCAAATGCAATCTGTGAACACATGCATCAGACTGTTGATAATGTGTTCAAAGCCTATTAGTATACATATTTTCTCCACAAAAAATGACTCAGGTGCAAGAGATACTTGATGATGCCTTAGCAACTCTATGTATACCATGGACACCGCTGTTGCTATGACCCTGGTAGTTCTCCAGGATCTCTTGCCTTTGTATGAGATATGATTTTGAATGTATCACTAATTGCTGATTGGCAGGCTATTGCATGCTTGTGTGAATACCATGTCAATGAGAATTTGCAACGTGCAAATAGGAAACAATATCAATGTAACTATGCTCCAGGGCAACAGGTTCTGAAGAAAGTGCACAGTCCAACTAAGTTGGGAGTAAGAATTGAAGACCCTTAAACCATTGAATGTGTTCATGTCAATGGTGACCTAACGATTCAATTATGTGACAGGGTCACCAAATGTAATAACATACACAGAGTACTGCCATATTGTTAAATCCTTCCCACTTACTCCAGTGAAGGCAGTTCATAAAGATGAGCGGTATTAGAGGTCTTTTTGGGCTTTTACCTCGTGCCATTTTTCTCAATCTTGTCATTTGAGGTAGTGAATGGTGGAGTTGTTTCATGACTCCATTTCTATTTGTTCAGTTCATGGCAGAGAGATATTTTTGCAATGGATGGGAAGAGTGTCCTGCCCATGCACATTGGCCCTTTTGCATAAAGAAGGAAGTATGCTTGACGGTATCAAAAGGGGCTTTTATAAAGTATGCATTGGCATGTATGTACAGTAGCATAGCTGTGTGCTGCATGCTTGTTGTACCATGGTTGGTCCCAGAGTATCTTTTCTGATGAACACATCACATCTGATCCTGTGGCTGTTGGCATTGATCCTACTTTTTGTCCCTCTCTGATGATCTGTGAAAAACATATCTCTGAGTGAGGTGAGGTGCAGACATGCTGCTCTTGAGTATGTCTCCTCAGGCCATCATGTGAACAACTAAATAAATGCCTTTAAAAATGAATGATCACAATTTCATTTCTCTTTCACTTTTTTATCTCAATTAGTTTACTACCATAGACAATCAGGTCAGCAACCTCCATAGTCTTATTAGAATGTTGCTCACCTCAACAATGCTTGGGAAGGTTCTCTTCCTTTCAAAGTATGTGTCTTGTTTGATGGCATTGACATTACACAAATGATGAAAAACAGTGATCTAGAACTGGTGGATGTTTATGAATACATTGAAGGTGCAAAATGTCCCACCAAAGTACTCTATATCAGCTCGAAACTGTATCCACCATCCATGGATCAGAAGTTGAATGGTTGCAGAGATTGCAAGTCTTGGTTGTGTTTGAAAAACGATTTGTCAAGATCAGCTCATGAAGCAGGAAACACCATTGTAGCTGATGGTGGAGGAGATAGACACTTGTTATTGTGCTCTCATTCATACAGTGACTTAAAATCAAAAGCAATATAAGTGACACATGATAACTAGTACTTGAATACCAGTCTGATTGGCAATGATAAGGAAAACAGGAAAATTGATGGCAAATCTAAACCTTGAAGGAGAAATGTCATATTTAGAGAATGCGTGTGTCCTTTCTGCTTTGATGTAAAGTGGGACAAACATGGATTTTATGTTAATCTTAAGCATCATTCTGGCAAATAGTACTATCAGTTTCATCCAAAGCTTGGTTCCAGTGTCATTCCTCTATCAAGAGATTCCTCACTAAAGCACAGACAGAAGATGTCAACCATGCAATAGAATCCACTTGCAACAAGGCCACTGGTAGAAATAATATCTTCAAGCATCAACTGCAAGTCCAATGGAAAGCTGCCCCTCGATGATGATATCTAATCTATACTTCAAAATTTTTATGATTCAAAAAAGGTGACATACATAACCTTATGCAACATCCCTATGAATGCATTCACCAGTCACACATCAAAGAAATTGCACGACAACAAGTTAGCACAGTTTGTTACATGACTGTGTCACAAGATCAACCACCAAATAGCATTTTAAATGAGGATGTTCTGGACATCCCACCAATTGCTCTCATCCATGAAATTGCTCAGATATCTAGGAAAGATATATCCATTTCCAATGCACAATACCTCTTCATTTTGATTGCATGGATACTCCTCCCTGCATTTAGATTTTTCAAGCTGTGTCCTGAAGTAATTTGGTGTGACATCACATCACACTCAAACAACAAATGCTATTGTCTTTTGACATCTTCATGCAGCACATCCATCAATAAGCAAGTTATATTATGATGTGGATTTGGATCCCAAATGAACAGCAAATCAGCTTTAGATGGGTATTTCAACATGCAGTACCAAAACTAATACCAAAATGACTGAGGAACAGAGAAAGATTCATCACAAACGATTGTGATCACAGTAATGAAATGAGATAACCCAGTCACTGCTGTCAATATTTGTCAATGTTATAGAGATGGATGCAGATGGCTCGTAGGCAAGTCCTTTCATCATATAATGTACAGTATCGAAGTAGAGAGTAACATCAGACTAACCTATTATGTTAAAATAGGACCAGGAGCAATTAAGAATCTTGAAGGACATCTAATTAAGTTCAACTCATGGTGCAATAATGAGCTGACCAAAAAGGAGTGCAAGAACCAAACTTCACAGAAGCAAAAGTATATACTCTGACCCAAGAAACATATGATGGCAATGTTCAAAGAGTTTACAACACACATCATATGCATTGATAAAGCTGACCATTATTTTTATTTCAGACTAATTACAAAAGCCCTCTCTTGTCTTTTCTTTTTTAATGCATTTCCTCTTCTATCAACAACACCAAAAATGGGCAAAACACAATTTGATCACCATTTCAGAAATAGTGGAGGTGGTGGATGTACATGTATTTTGATAATTTTTTTTCACAGAAAGAATGAGACAGAGTCAGCAACTTGTCACCAGACCAGGTACTTTACATGGGTTGTAATCAAAAACATATCGAATCTCCTCAATATCACCAGAGATTAGAGCATGTATCCAATTCTTGGAGGCTGTGGCAATAGCATTCCTTGATGACTTGTCAGGTGATGGGGAGGAATGTTGGAATAAAACAATTACTGGCAATCCAGATGTTGAAGAAAGGAGATTTAGGAGCAGACATAGCCCTTTGGAGATGTTGAAATAATAGAGGAGAAGGTTTGACTCCTTCAGTTGGAGTAAATAATCATAGATGAACTTGCTAGCACACAATGACTTCTTGGTTATGTCAAGACAGATGCAAAGATTCTCCTGGTATTGCATTTCTGTTTCAAATTGACCAGAGCAAAAAGAAAAAGCTATGTTTGTGAAAAAATGAAATGATGTGTAACTTATGATAAGCTGCACTAATTTATCTGAATTTATGTCTGTGAGTTTGATGATGTGAAAAAGGAACGAAAAAAACTAGTACACTTATCAATGTCTATGTAAGTGTTTTCCTTAATGTACTTGAATATTTTCTCAAGTTGAATGAATGAATTGACTGAGGAGTGCTTCTTCCCTGAGAGGAACAGGCAAGGATGAAAGCTTATGTTGTCAGATGTACTGACAATAAATTCTGGTTGGGCATGTATAAAGAATAAGAGGACATTTGGAAGTCTTGTGTGGTCTTAAAAGTGTTTAGGCATAGGTTGTATAATTCGTCAGAGTACTGCAAGTACTTGGTGCTTGGAATGACTTGAGGATCAATGATGTCATAGATATGACATCTGACAAAAAGGTCTCTTCAAGGGATGATCTACTGTTTGTGCAGAGGGAAGTTACTTTTGAGTTCATTGGAGCAACTCTGGTTACTCCAACAAACCTTACAAATGATTGTAGACTACTGAACCATGCATTGCCAAGTCCATCCTTCTTGAACCTTGATAATGCCCAAGATAAGGCACATGAGGGCTGCTTGAAGTGGAATGGGGTCTCAGGGAAAGTGAAGCCAGTATAAAGTGGATAGCAAAGAGTGTCATGAGTTTCAGCATTTCTATTTTTGGGTTGGGTGGCAGCCATATGATGGTTTTGTTTTTTAAGTCATTAAAGTTGAGGAGGGGCACAGTGGCCTCTGATGGTATCAGCACAATGAAAAGCTAATAGATTTAAAGCTGAGGATCTAACAAGAAAACTAGTTGATATCACGTCACGAGTGATAGGGTGGTCTAACCTGCCCCTCTAGAAAAATACAAAATAAAGATTGGGAGTGTGATAAATTTTTGAACTGAATTTTATATGAAAACATTGACGAAATTATATTGGTGAGATTTAAAAATAAAAGTCAAACAATGAAATACTTTCACGCAATATTTCTTAGTTGACTGTTGAGTTTGTGTATTCGTGATGCATCTACCATGGTGTTGAGGGATATGGGTAGGCTGGGGTGTCAAATTTTAGGTGAAAAAATCAAATGGAGGTCAGCAGAGCTCAGGGGAAAACAGTTTAAAACTGACTGAGATATCCCAGAAACAATGGGGAGGATAAAATTGGAAGAGATTGGATATGACTTTTGAGACTACTCTCCTAAACAAAGTTGTCCTACCAGATAAGTTGTTTTAAGCAGTAGAATAGAGGATAATGTGAGATGTCCAGTGGTGAAATTTTCATGGAAAAAATTGAAAACTCAATGGCATATGACAGAAATGGTAGGGAGAATTGAATTGGAGGGGATTTGACATGACATTTTAGAGACCGTTCTCCTAAATGAAGTTGCCCTATTGGATAATGATGCTTCAAGGAGTTGAATAGAGGATAATGTGAGCTTTCCAATGGTGCAATTTTCATGATGTGCAATGTATGGGGAATCCTGACCATTAAGAATTATGAGTGGTCTTCTGGTGTGAGAACTGGTGAAAAAGGCTATTGTGCTGTAGAAGAAGGAAAACTCAAAGATACCTTTCATTTTTCACTGTTTTAACAATTCTGACAAAGTGCAGATTGAAATAACTTTAAAAGGTATCTGATGGATGTTTTGACATTCTTAGAATCCCAATTATTCTGTAGAATGCTGGTAGAATGCTCTTACCTTTTCATTTAGTGTAGCATCAAATCATCTTCAAATATGAAACATTTTGAGAGGGGCTATGTGCACTACCTCTTTGTGCACTACTTGAATTCTACCTCCAAAATATGTCTATACAGGACCATGTATGATCGATTTTTGACCGGGGCAATTTGAAACTGAAGATACCTTTTCAGCTATTAGCAATGCAAGAAAGAAACCATTCTCTGTTTCTATGCCTTCTGATAGCCTTCTCATTGTATCTGTGACACTTTCCTCTTTTCCAACATGCCTACCACTCACCCAAATTTTTGATTTTTCTCTTTACAGCTTACTGGATTGGACTTTCACATAGGAATAGTATCTATCGATGTGTAGAATTTTGACCCAGTGCTATTTCATAACACGTAACACCATAAAAATCCACATTATATAGACCACTCTGACAAGCTGATCTACATACAATGAGTAATGAAAAACTATAGGAAGCAATTGGCAGGAACTGGTGTTAAAAATTATTACCTTTTAAATTAAGATGACTTAAATGATTTGGACACTACCCTGAGAACTACCACATAATATCAGATATTGCATACTAGTGTGGAAAATACTATTTATAAAAAGAACTTAACCTTGTCTATTCAAAGGTCTCACATTAAATAGAATTATCTACGGAGATGAAAAATTTTCATTGACACATTGTTGTCTAGGTGTATGCAAGTAACTAAATTACTGGGAGCAAGCAAGTACCATGAAAAACACTGACTTGAAAAATTTAACTAGGCACTCGAATAAGAGGGTAGGAGGGCAGAGATATTAACAGTGACACATACCAGCAATATAAAAACGTTCATCGTAGAAATGATACTATTGGCTTACTGAAAACAGATATAAAAATGAGGGGAACTTGTCTCTTGCCAAGCACTTGTGGCGGTAGCTTCAAGATGTTGTTGGCATGGGGGTAGTTATGGTAGCATTACCAGATTTGGGCTGCTGTCACTGCAAGTGATTAGAATGGTGATACTAAAAATTTAATCGAAAAAATCAAAATCAGCTCACTGAAAATGATTGTAGAAAATAGGAAACACGTTTTCTCACCCTGCACTCATGGTGGTGGTGGTGTGTTTCTACAAATGGGATGATCAACAGATTTCAGCTGGGGCTAGAGATATCCACAATGGTTTAGAAGATATAAAATGGGATGGACCATTTTCTCACTACATTCTTGTAATGGTAGCTTCCCATTCTGTTCATTGTTGTGGCTTTCAAGGTGCCACCTTGATCTTTGGGCTGGGACTGGAGATACCCACAGTGGTGTAGATGGCTGAGGAAAAATTTTCCAAGTATCATTTCTATACAGACCGAATATTTATGGTAAAAGATCTTTGTTTACTATTTTGTACTTGTATAGACCATCTGACCATAACTCTTTGACAGGATAAGTTAAGGTTGGTTTAGTGTTGCCTGGTGTCTCCTATTGGAGATTGGAATGCCAAACAACAGTTCCATCCTTTGATTAAATCACTACATTGAGGCGATAGGCACTGCATAGTAGGTCATTGAGTGAATGGCATAATGGTGTTTGTTTTGAGCACATCATACCACTAGAAGCTGCTGACAAGACCACTATTTGTTCATCAGGTAAAG
>JALLPD010000555.1:0-15381 GCA_036940065.1 Cyclotella cf. meneghiniana
ATATTGTGACAGCTTGAGAGTCCTCTGTGTAATTGATGTCACCAGGATGTCACCAGACTTAATGAGCATGATAAAAATGATCTTTGTGTGGGGTCCCAGCTCTCAATTTTTTTGGGTGTTCTCAGAATCATTTTTATGAGAGCATTTTCAGGGTAGACATTACAGTGCCCATAATAGATAAGAGTTGATGGCCAATGGTAGGGTGGTGATAATCCCATGATCAGATGTGTCCATTGATTTGGGGCTGTTTTAAATTGATTTTAAGAGATAAGCAAAGCCAATCTCCGAAAAGAAAACTAATTCTCCCAAAAGAACATTACTTCAAAAGAAAATTGGATGTCACATCAGTTCAACATAGGGATAGTAATTAAATTAGTAAAAGCCAAAGGAAAACAAATTCCCCAAAAGAGAACCAATTCCCCAAAAGAAAACCAATACCCAATTTTTGCGCCAATTTTTGCCAACATCAATTGGTATTACTACTATATAGGCCGATTGGAAAACATTAAGATAATTTTGCTAAGGTTTTTACACAATTAGATCTAAACACAAAGCCTTCTAGAACATTTCTAGAATGCGAAATATCAATTTAGTGATGTTTGACAGAACTAGATTTTATAAGTTATAAAGAATATCTAAGTTAGATCTTTTAATCTATTCCAGCCAAAAATGTTTTCTATAATAGATCTTGGAATCACTTCTAGCCCAAACACATTTCTATTTTATTGTCTCTTGGTCTAAATATATTATTTGATTTATTTTGAAAATCTAAATTGTCTCCACCTAGGTACTTATTGACAATAATATTTGTCCTTCCATAATGTAAATACTTGAGAAAAAACTTACCTGATAGAAAAATAAACTTAGTTCCCTTAACCCCACTAAAAAATCCAAAAAAGATGAAATTCTCAATCTCGGCATTTTTGAAACTTTAAGTCTTGTCACATAGGAACCAGTATTTAACCCACACGATATTGTGAATGTCAGCTTATCGACAATCTCAGCTATTCAGTTGAAATATCCGGAAAATCTGAAATAATTATTTCAGCTTATTCAGGAATTTAAGTCATTTGATTCATGTCTCAGCAACAAGAACCTATGATAACCAGCACACAAGTACAAAGAATTGTGAGTCACATAAATCAAAATCAGACTGCACAGTGTGGTGTGAGTGTTTGCCCATTAATTTGACTCAATAGTATTTATCACGTAGATTACACAGATCATTGGATGCAGTGAATGCTTTGTGAAATTGGCAGGAAGTAATATCCGACAAAAAAGAGTTAGGCTGAGACTTAGAAAAAAGCTTAATGTTTTTTTAGTTATCTACCTATTTTAACCTTATGAATGGATCAGAAATCCAATCTCTTTGTCAGGAGTTTGAAAGGCTTAAATTTTTGTTTCTGTTCCTTTTTCCCACCATCATGCTTGGAACTTTCCAGTGACACTGTGCTATACAAACACATGTTCTTTGCCCAGCCCAAGGCTCCTCGAGAAAAATATGCAAAGAAACACTGCATCATCAAAACTGACATGCTTGAACTCCATCAATTCTTTGAAGGCTCTTGCGATGCTGGTGTCTACAGTGGCAAACACAAAGGCAAAAGGGATGCCAAGAAAGACACAAAGGGAAAGATAGGAGACGATTGCATCAAAAACAATCACACATAGCAATATGACCATCAGGATCATCATGAGTACCAACACAGGAACCTAAAAGAGGCGATTATGAACCCAATGCTATGAGCTTAATGGTTTTGATAATTACCTTGATAAGGACCCCGCTTGTCATGATGATCAAGGACATGCCAAGCGCTAGGACTATGGCAAGGAACATAGACTGAGGGGTCATCTTGCACATCATCTCAAGGTCAGCGACAAGAAGAAGTCAAGGATCTCACACCCCCAAAGTATAGACATAACGAGAGAGGCTAAAAGGATCTGCATTAGATCACGCTCTTGGTCACATTCTCCACATCATTCTTAGAGTAACTTTGAACACCATTACCATGCCAAAGAAGGAAAAGTAAGCAAGTCATACATCCAGAAGAGGTAACCAAGCCCAAACCTTCAAAACTCAAGTTTGCACCTCTTAAGTTGACCAAGAGCCCACAGGACAGGAAGTCCTCCTACTCTTGAATCCAGGATTTTGGGGATAGAGCATCCCCTCCTGAAGCATTTGGAAAGCCCATGCCAAAATATCCATTGATATAGGACTGACGAATGCATGAAAACAGTAGCTCCACCTACTCTGTACTACAAACAGCATGGGGCTGATAACCCATGATGGTATTTGGAAACCGCCGAATGATCAACTACAAAGAGAGTGTCGTAGGCCATGGGTCATTCTAAAGATAATTCCCAAATGACTACACCGATGAGGAGCAAATCCTGGTTCATGTTCACCTTATCCAAATGGAGAATTTCCTGCTACAAGACAGGAGCATTGAAAAGAAGAAGATGAGGACTCTGTCCTTGCATCCAATTGACATGAATACACAGTTGAACTTCTCCCTGTGATAGGATTTTTACGGACAAGGCACTTGGAGCTGTTTCTTTTGGGGACAGATTAAAACCGGTATTGCATCAGTGCTGATAGACACTTCAGCGACATTTGCAGTGAGCATGTACCATATTCTGAAGACAAAGACAGTTTTTGACTGAAGTTCACAAGTAAGAGGGAGATGTAGTGATGGGGAGGACGGGAGCAGCGTGGGAAAACAGGGGTGTTGAGTAGTTACGTGACGCAGTCAAGTTGTGGAGAAAAGTGAAGAAGCTAGGTATTTGTAGCCAAATGCCATGATGATATGTATGCTGCCCATTGGGTGTGTAAGTGCTGATAGATTGAAAAATCACGTGGATGCAGTTGTGATAGATGCTGCTATGACAGACAGCCACTGGTGGCACAACAACTGTGGTTCAGAGCCTTGCCCAGGCACTGAGAATTGTATGCACAATCCAGACTGGTAGGGAAATATTAGCAGTCCAAATTTTCTAGTCGTTAGGGTACAATGTGCAGTGAGTTAGGGTGTTTTACATGTTCCAACAGTCGGCACATCTATGAGACTAAGGCATTTCACAAAATAGCCGACCGCTAAAGAACCTGTCCATGAAGCAATTCATTTTGACTTTTTCAAATATGCATAGGAACGTACCATATCCTGCACACATTGCTCAGCCCACTGTAGAAAAGTAGTGAACGCCTCCGTTTGTATGCAATTGTGAACATGGTAGCTCGAGTAAATCTCCTGACTTGATGTTTTAGAGAAAGTTGACTTCATTTTTAGAAACAGTTGACTTGATTTAAGTCGAATTGGGTTGGAGGGTAAATGACAAATAGAATCAAAGTTCCTTCTCTTGTCCTCTATGTAGGGTAACAAGGTGTTCCCTCAGCCCCAACTTTATTCCTTGTTCACATGCCACACATTCCCTCTGAATCCCATCAAACTTGCTTACAGCTGAGACTCATGAAATGGCTTTACCTGTCGAAAAATGCTGTTGCCTAAAGAACTCTTTGATGCATATCCAAGGTTGCGTATATCTTTAGAGCCCAGCATAACGATGCTACCATCAAGACAATGCTCTTGAATGTTTAGTTTGGCGGAGGAGGAGCAGTCAATGAGTTCGAATTCCCCACGTTTCTCCTGGGAGGTATGGTTTGAGCAATAAAAACGTGAACATAACACATGGTGTTCCAGATAACCAACTATATATGACGATCAGTTTACATGACTAACCAACAACTGAACCTCCAGATGACTACCTTGTTTAGCCCACCTAATACTTAAAATCCTTCCAAAAGAAGTGGTTTTGGAGCTATTGCTGAATTGAACAAGATCTCCTACTTCATATCTGCGGGACTTGCTTTTGATGGAGTAAATCGTGCGTGAGAATTCTAAAGCATTTTCATCTAGATGAACTTCGTACCGGGGATCTCCATGTAATGGGAGGCATTTTCTTTGAATTATTGATTGATGTGCCCATGCAAGGTCTAGAAGAGGCACACCGTCCGGGATGCGACGAATCATTTCCGATACATTTATAGGCGTGGAAGTAGCTTGAGGGGGCAGCATGGCTGAGCTGAGTAAACAGCAGTCAACACCGTTAATTAGTCCTTTTCCTTTTAATTTTGAGCCACTCAATGTAATGGCTGAAGCGCCCAATGCCGAAAGAATGGCTTGCCTAAATGTACAAAGGTAGCACGAACAAAGAGCATCGAGTCATGAGGATACGCACGGAACGTTGGCCGAATTTGAAAGGAAATATAGCACCTGATGCCATGAGCGGGACAAATATTTCCACCAAATCTCAATTCAACTAAGGTATGCTGGCCGTGGCTTGTGGCTTACCATTCAGACTCTGTTGCTGGGTCCACAGCAATAGCAATAGTCATTCCATTGAAAATGGGCTCGCCCTCGTCCCTTCCGATAAATCCTGGCCGAAGCCAGTCACGGGCATGTGATGCTCGTTGTAGGATATACACACCAGTTGAATGATCAAGGCCAATAGGAAGCCGATGCTTTTGGTATAGATCAGAACTCATTGCCTTTGCATTGCCTCCTTGTCTAAATTTCTGCTCTAAGTCAGTAAGCCTGAAAACAAAAGATCTCGCGTCGGTACAACGCACACACGTATGAGTTGAGCCATGAACTCAGAGACGTACCATTCATAATGAAGCATCGGCACACCCAGAGCCGCAGCAAAAATATACTTTGGGCGGCGCCAAAACGTGTAATCTGATAAGAAGAATATTGTCCCGTGGGCTTTCTCTGAGGTATCTTTGTCGATGGTAATTAATTGCCCGCCGAGTTTCCTTATTCGTGAATCGATTGAGTGAGCCTTATCAATTCCAGAGAAGAAAAATTTATATTTACTTAGTGGTCCAGAAGGATTGTTTCGATTGACTGACGGTGTCACTGCTTCATTTCCTTGAGTCTGTGATGAATGGAAGGCCGCTAAATTGTTTGAACCTATTTTCGTTTTCTTTCCTGTTGACCTCGATGTATCAGAGAGCGAAGTGCTACTAGGGGTTTTCCTCTTCTCCGCAATGGGCATTTCATTCTTAGGCGAGACTGACTTCAATCGCTTCTTAGATGATGATGTCTGTTGTTCCAAGGCATCAAGCAGGGCGACAGCTTGTCTTCTTGTTCTAGTTTTTGGACTCTTCCCCTCCAATGCGTCTTTGTATTCCTGTAAAAACCGCGGAAGTCATGAACCACAGCACACGCTAGCTTGTAACGTAGTCGATTAGTAAACTTACCATGTTGTTCTTGACAGCTCGACTAAGGATCTGCATAAGCGCCGAAATCGATGTGGAGTGCTTTGAAAACAATGTTGATAGGCTGGTAAATGTAATAGCTTCTTGCAAGACTTCGTAGACAACTTCTTCCTCGGTAACATAAAAATCAACTCCCCTCTCTCCTCTAGAGCCCATCTGTGACGACGGAGGTACGAAGCACCAATTTCTTGATAGCGACGATGTTTTACACTTCTCGTAGCTCCAGTTTAGGTTCGACTCTGCACCTTGAACTTTTAAAATTTGCCACAGAGGGTTAAACAAGAAGCCTTTGAAGGAAACCGACTCTTGGTCCATTTCCATGAAACTCGCTGCCAATTCAATACTGATTCTAGCGGTTTCCGGGGTGATGAGTTTTGAATGACCAAGAAGTTTGGCATCATCCACAGGAGCATCGGGTATTTGCCCACCACTTTCTCTAACTGGCAGAGAATCACTCCACTCATTCTCTGCTAATTCACTTAATGCGTGAGAGGAATCACAATTTTCGTTAATGTGACCTCGTTCAATTGCAGCATCTACTACTTGCTCGCCATGGAAGAAATGAATGCCGAGCAGAGTACCTGCATGCGTGGCTCCATCAGGGGGGACGTAAACTGGTTATTTTCGAAACCGTTTTCTATCAGACTCAAAGTAACACGAAGAACTTAAGGACGAAACACCGCGAGTCTTACCTTTGTTGTAAGGTTCGGGGCCTGTCTTGTATTTCCACCCCTTTTCCTGCAGAACTTTCCACATCTCAGATGAAAATGGAAGGGAATGCGCATCCAATTTTTTCGAGACACTCTGTTGACGTGTGTCTGCTTCATTTTCGCGAGATGTCGCTCTTTTACCAGGTCTTTTTAATGCCGAAAGAACAACTGACCCATCGTCGCTATCTTGATGAGTAGCATCCTTGGTGATTCTTTGTTCCTCTCTATCCGCAGACACCGGTAATGAAATCGCTCCTAAACGGCTCATCAACTCATCCATGGCGCGCGACTGCTTTTTTATTATATCATTCTTCTCCTTCAGTGAAGAATTGGTCTTTTCGTCTTTTTCTCTAATTTCTTTATTCATTTCGTTGATTACTTCGTCTTTCTGTCTGATTACTTGCTGAAGTCTGCAAAGCTCCCTCTGAAAAAATCTTCTTTAGAACTTATCATGAATTCAAGGCATTTGGAGTCACAAAAGATGATACTCTTACCTTGAGCTCAGTTATCTCTTCGAAGTGCGATCGATTCAGCTGTGCAATTTCATCTAACAGTTGCTTTCGATCCGCGAGTTTGTTGAGCTCTTCTGCACTCGGCAAATGCTTCGTGAACTCTTTGATTTCTTCAAGCTGTTTCATAGCACGGTGATTTGTTTGGGACTGCTCCTCACGATATATTTTCTTAGTAATTTCACCACAGCTTCCGCCATCATCTTCCCACTCTGAGTGCGATTCAATGTGCTCAGAATTCGCTTTAGGATATCTGAGCACCTTGGGCGTGATGACACTCTTCGATTCATTATGTCCACCACGTTTGTGTCCGAGTGATGAATTCAAAGCTCGTGTACTGAACGACTTGGGTGATGGGGCATTGCCCCTCGATGAATTCAAGTGTGTCCCTCGCGAAAGACGCTTGAAATTCGATGTCTTTTTTTCTAGATACTTGTCTTGAGTTTGTGTATCTTCGAGGGAATCATTTTCGTGTGGGTGTGCATGGCACTCAAACATCGAGCTGTCATCGGACTCATCGGCATCGAAGGAATCTTTTTCTGCAATAGCCTTCGCGAAATGACTTTTGTCGCTTTCCTTATCTTTGTCTGGTTTCAATGATGGCAAAATCAATCGCGGCGAACGAATCTTATCACGGCTGGACAGCCACTCCGTCGCATGTTGTTCCCCGTCTTTACGACGCCCACCCAAGTGGGATACACGAGATGTTGGCGGCTTGGATGCTACTATTCCATCGAGTTCTTCCATGACCTTTCCCCTCATAGAAGGTTCTTCAAGCAAATCCTGCGACAGTTTATGTTGGGATCCTGGATGGTCGTCACAGGAAAGGTGATAGTTAACATCGTCGGAGGTGACTGGAGCATTCACTTCTGGTTTGTTTTCGAGATGATCCTTGGGGTATGATACCAAAGATAACAGACCTTTTTCCGGGGTTAGTTTCATTTCATCGTAACCTTCAATGACATCCTCAGAAGGATGAGAGTGTGCGTGCCCAGTAACGTCTTCTGCTTCGCGTCCAGTACCCTTGCATGATCTTACGGTAACGCGGTTTCCGGCATCTTCATTAACAAGTTTATCGTTCAAATCGATTTGCTGCGGCTGATCAATACTCGCCTCCTGCATTTCATTTGCAGAAGGCTGAAGAGTTGAAGATGGAAGGATCTGTGTTTCTGCGCCATAAATGTCTTCAGTCTGGCCGTCTATAGGAGAATCAGGGCAATCGACACGACTCGTGGTTGCTTCTTTGGTGCTAGGAATAACCTGTAGCGCGACTTGATCTTCGTCTTCGATACTTTGACGAATGGACAGACATGGATTTTGCGATGGCGAGGTCAATGCAGAGATGACCACTTGTTTCGAAGTCTCAATTGTTGGAAGTCGATGATCTTTGGTTTCGCCCAAGTTAGCACTGCCTGGTGCGCCTCCCTGTTCTACGGTAGCATGACATGCAATAACGTCTTCGTCTTTTACTTTGACATCTTCATTCATTGCGTCAGTGTTATTGTCATCGTCCCTCGAGAGAGAACCCGTTTGTGTTAGCAAACCATTCACTTTGAAAGGATCAACCATTTCTTGCGTCCCAAGAGAAAGATCCTGGTCGTCCTGTTCGTCATTGTTGTCGTGATCATTATCCTCATCAAATGCTGCTGTCTTGATTTCAGCCCCTTTGTCAACTGGTTCGTCAATGACAGTCAGGATATCTTCTTTTACGATATTCGGGTCGCGTCCGCTGTAGTTCTGGCATTCCTCATTTTTATCAATTGTATTCTCGTCTTTTGAATCATCGACAACTGCGACTGCGTCACGAGGGATTGCCTCAATCTCATGTCCATGTTTAGTGTTTTCAAAACCAGTATGCGCATCGCCGACGACATCAATCCCGGGCATCTCGTCATATTCATTAGAAGACGATCCATTTTTAACATTCACAATAGCTTCGGCTATTTCGTTCTTGATACTCCCATCATTGAGTTCGCCAATACTTCCTGTTTCGACATCAACAATTTCAGGTTCTACGAAGTCATTCTCAGATAAACATGTTGTTTCGGCAGGATTGACGGCATTCTCGACTGCTGCACGGATAGCCGACGTTTCGTTGTCCTGACTGTCGTCTCGTTCATAAGCATCCACGTTGCAGTTTGAAGTATCAACATGCGTGAGCGCACCTCTATCTGCAAGCAACACATTGTTATTGCTAGTCTCCTTTGCGCTGCAGGCGTTCTTTTGCGATGACAAAAGAACATGTGAGGTTGCTGGTGTTGCGTCATTTCTCTCCCCCCTTAATTCCTGTTGTGAATCCATCTTTCGAGGCGACTGACTCCGTTCATCATCCAATGGTGTCAATGTTTGAGTGTGAAGCTGCTGCGAAGATTCGATCTGATATTCGGATTGAGTTTGTGTAGTCAAAGAGTGGGCTGTTTCCGACTCAATGTGGAGCGCCTGGTCGCTAGCAACGCTAGAGCATATGCTATCTTTGCCGTTGACTCTACCTGCTTCCCTTACTTGTTGCTGTTGACTAAGCACTATTGCGTACTCCTCCCAACAGCACTTACAGTAATAATCACCTGGATTATCGACGTCTTCCTCGCATTCTTGCGTAGAGTCACAAGTTTTGCAACAGACGGCATCGCCGGTGTCATTGCACCTCACTGGCTCGAGTGTGGTGCCACTGTTGTGTCCGCCGTCCATCCTGGCTGTTCCGGAATCCACGCCATCAACCTCGGCATTTATCGCTTTCGACAGCTCATTATTCTGATCTTTGACGTTAGATTCTTCTGGTGTTCGTCCATGTTCATTCTCGTCGGGTAGATGGACGTCACTTTGGGTGCGAACGGCCGGTGACGGCATTAAATGAATCTCTGTCTTTGATGGAGTTTGAAAGTTGTCTTCCGTCACGTTGGAAGAGACTCGATGAGGTAACGGAGGAAAGAAAGATGCAGTCTCAGATCACGAGCAAATCACAAGCCATGCGGGGTCCCTCAAGACACGCTCGGTTTGGCGGCGAAGCGGTGGGATGGCGAAGATACGATGGGGGCGGTGCGCCGGGTGGCACCTGTCAGAATAATGGCGCCATCTGATGATACAATACAATACCTCTATTTTAACGACCTGCACGGATTCTATTAGTGAGCTATTGTTCCGAAAACGGGTAACCTCGCTAACTAATATCTTTAACACATCATAGGACCTATGGTATTGTACGATAGTGGTCAACCATCGTATGTGCGTTAGATCGCCCCGCGAGAGACGACGTATGGCGGGTACGATACATTATTCGTTCGCGCCATGTTTCCCTATGAGTCGCGTCCACGCCTACGTATATATTTGTAGAGTTAACACGTACGATACCTACAGATACACCATTCAGGGCGATCCCGTCAATCGCCATCAAACTCCATCAAATGTTCTCACAGTGGACGACAACCAAAGACAACGACAACGCACGGCAACACCCTCTGCAGCACGGTAATCATGAAGGCGTCTACGGCAGCCACACGTATGAAATTGCACCCCGAACAGTGCCAAAATCTGCCATTTCCTATCGGGTGCAAAGTTTGGTATGATCTGAGGTCGGGCCGACGCGACGAGAGCGGTATCGTCAATGGTGGCATTGGCGCCGAATGGAGTGGTATCGAATTGGAATCCAAGAGTGGTATGGCGGAACAAAGTGACCTCCCAGTGAATAAATGGGCGTCTCGTTTGGGTTTAAGGGGCTGTGCCTCGGCGAGTGATGCCGCCGAAACGCTTTCTTTTAGCGACGGCTTCGTTTCCGCGGTTTACCTTGATTTAGTAGCTTCGACCATCTTGTATGAAGTCACACCGATCGCAAATTTTGACAAGTTCGATGACAAGAAGACGTCGGCCTCAGGTGAGTCTTTCTTCTCGGGGAAATTTTATTTGTTGATTCGGACATTTTTAATTCGATTGATTTTGTTCCATGCAACATGCAGAATGCAATTTTTTTTCAGAGAAAGAACTGCTCTATGGTCCTGGTAGCCCTGTTCACTTTACCCCTCACGACAAATCTGACAGAGCTACGTATGCAGAAGAATCTCTGATTCCCGGAGAGGTTTTACTTTGTCGCCTGAAGAGTGTTCAGGATTTCGATGACACTAGTAACATCGAAGCAACGAAGTCATTACTTCAAATTAAAGCTGCTCTGGCCCATGAAAATCACAGAATCATTCGTCTTCATAAGCCGCCGTCTGATCCCCAACACATTTCGACCGTATTGCAGTTACTCGAACGTCTTCACAACATCACTATCGACTATGAAACTCTGATCTATACAAAGCTTGGTGCAACAGTTTCCAAACTGAAATCTTACGAGAATCAAGAGGTTGCCAGATTGGCAAGTTCAATTATAGAGAAATGGCATGCAGTGAAAAACTCAGATGAACTTTTAAAAGAAGTTCTTGCAATCAAACAAAAGTTAGAAGGACTCTCCACGAACACCTCTTCCGAACGACAACATGACGAAATCATATCAGCTCTCCGCTGTCTAAATAATATCACGGTCAACCTCAAGACGCTCGAAGATACTCGAATAGGTTTGGTTGTCTCCAAACTTAAAAAACACACAAACACGACGATCTCACTGATGGCACGAGACCTTGTACAAGGATGGAAGGCCATGGCGAGCAAAGAAGAACAGATGGCTCGAAATCTCACCAAGCAACCACCCATCCACGACAACATGCAAAAAGATGATTTGACTTCGTGTGTTTACATAGTAAAAGTTCTTCATGACGATGGTCGCTTTCATATTGAATATGATATTCCTATGGACTGTCTCAAGTATAGACACAAAGATAATCAACCAACGAAACTTGCATTATCTGGTCCAGCTAATCTTACCGTTGCGACGACAGCAGATAACCATTGCTTCAAAGAAGGCCTTGTTGACATCTCTGATGAAAATGTTGCCACCGACGAGAACAGATGTCCCCTCGCAAGCCCAAGCACCCTAACCGACAGTGAAACGACACCAGACCAATCTTCAAAGCAAGGTATTTGCAAACGCAAGTCTTCATTTTTCGACGATCAAGAAAAAAGTTTAGACCAGTCTCCAAAGCGCTCGTGTTTCAAAAAAGATGGCCATTTTGGTAGAAATTCCTTAAATCAAAATACGGAATGTGGAGATATTATCGCAACTGAACCGAAGCGCCTTTATTCATCCGACAACGATAACAAAAAAGATGAAGAGATCGTGTCAATGGAGAACGATTCACTTCACGGATTCGCCAAAGCAAAAAGCAGCCCCCTCGCAAAGAATCCAACGAATTTCGTTAAAATCCCAATTCAGATCGCGCACATTTCGCGTATTATAGGATCAAATGGTGAAATAATTCGTGACATTCAGACGAAGACCGGATGTATGATTGACATCAGAGGTAAGGGAAACACCAGGAATGGTTATGAGGGCAGTAACGAGCCATTACATGCTAGAATCACCGGCGATACCTCTGGCATTGACGCAGCGACAGGAATGATCCGAGCAATAATCGACGCCATTGATGGGTATTCCCACACTGCTTCGAATGAATCTGAGGGCGTCTCCATAAAGACGTCGAGCCCAGAAAGAAAATCCGTCGGTGAGGTGAATACGAGTTATATGATCAAGGGTAGGGTAGATGATGCGTTGCATTGCCAAAGAGGAAATTCGCGCTGTGAAACTAGTAATGGCGTGATTGGTCGCAACAAGCTTAGCTCTGTTTATTGTAGGATTCATTTTCCTCCGTGGCTTGTTTACGACGATTCATCCAAAGCTCGTTTACATCGTGAGTGTACTGTGAACAGCATCTGCGTTACCTACACTTTAAACCCCGTCTCAAAATGTTGTTTACATCACGGTGCTGCCTCTTTCTTGCGGAAGATTACTTACAAAACAATGGCTTGAACATCAGTCGTATTGGATCCAATACTAATTGCGCTATTGAGATTAGCGAATCGAGACGAACAGGATACTCTTCAAATAATTATGATCCCACATACCTGTTTGTACAATCATACGAGAGCGGTTCATTTCTTGATGCTAAGCAGAACATACGCCGCGCAAAAGATGATGTGGAAAACATTCTATTAGACCACATTCACAACGGTGAGTTAATGCATTCATTGCGTTATATTTTTTAGACACCAAAAGTTTTTTCGTTTGAGACTCACGTATGCCGTCTTACAAATATTGTGCTTAAATTTCCAGACGGTTCAAAAGGACGACTTTTTTACGAAATTGCCATCTCTTGTAATTTCTTTCATGGATACATAAATGAGTATAGCACCTCTGTTCATCAACGCAACCCATTCAGTGACTTCAAGAATCGAGTGTACATGGATGTAGTGGAGCTTCCATATATCAGGAACCCCACCACAAACAGCAAGGAATTCATCGGTCATTTCTTGATGTGCAAACACACAGGAGTTTTGCGCGATGTACGCCACAAAACCGGATGCACGATCATTATCTGTGGAGATATTTTTAATATTCCAGTTAAATACTGCGACCCTTATGTTTTCGTGTATGGGGAGGAGAAAACCAAAGTGGACGAGGCAGTTCAGATCGTTGTTAAGACCATCAAGGAAAGACTCAGTACCTCAAGTGATATGAAGTGGAAAGAGGATGGGGAACATCGTAGCAACATTTTAAAAAAGTTCAAGAGATAAGGCCCCATTAGAAGGATGACATCGAAGATATCTTGGGGCTGACGAAGCGTACAACGTCATAACATAAAGTTTTATTGTAATAGCACGCGCTTGGAGTTTTGAAGACGGTAGTTTATCTATTCAATTTTAATTGATCAGCTTACCTTCTTCCCAACCAGCGGCCTCCAATGCTGATCCTACGATGTAAAGAGACCCCGTTACACAAATCTCCACACGAAAATTTTTGTTGCTCAAATGCTCATTAAGAAGATAAGCTGAAAACTTCTCTTGCATTGACGCGAGAGCTGTTTTGACATTCATACCAAATTCAACGTCCGGTATTGATTCAACATTATTCCTTTTATCAATGACGTTTATATGTCTTTCATATTAATTGAAAATCTTCCACACATTGGCAAGTGTCTGCTGCCACGTCAATGCTACACAGCTGCCAACTTCTAAAACGCCGCACATGTCTTCCAGCGTTATTCCATCAAGGTCTTGTTTGTACCATTGTCCTTCTAATCGTTTTGCTACCATACTGGGTCGCTCAAAGTCTGCACGGCAAAAATAGACAGCATCAAACAACTTTGATTGATGGAGACTATAAAGAAGAGGAAGGGGATTGCGCTCATGGCTGCAGTTGAAAATTAGTACTCTGTAGATTCTGCCATCGCCTAATGCTACAGATCGAAACCAATCAATACACGCCTCCATAGATATTGCAGTGTGTGCACCATCACACCGCAGATTTACGGATGCTTCAATTCCACTCTGTGTATTTATTATTTTCGGGAGTGATACAGTGTGACAACGACCAGGCCAAGATGTCTGAGCAAGTGCTTGATTCATAATTTTGGGGCTCACACAAGGTGAAGCGAGATATTCTTTCATTGCATACAGGCACATAGCCACAGCTAAAGCTGCATTGCTTCGCTGATGATGTCCTTGCAGACCAACTGCGGGATAAGCATCCATCGAACAATTATCCACAACTTCGAGATGGCCATTTTGCAGATCATTGCTGATAATGTAGCGGAGGATATTCAATACTGCAGGTATATTGGTGCCGCTTGCAAATACAGTGGTGTTACTGCTTGCTTCCCTTGACGATTGATTTCTTTCCCCCTGTTTTTTGTTTGTTTTGGCCCATGTTGTATACTCAGCTATAAATGCAGAGTAGCCTCCATCTTTCCTTCCGATATTTGTTAATTTGTTAGACGTAAAGATTCCACCTTTCTCCCATGCAATCTGTTCCAATGTTGACCCGAGCACGCGCATGTGGTCGTAGTCGATCAGGGTTACTCCTCTCACCAAAATTCGCTTCGGGATAGATGTTGATGTGACGCAAGGAATGGAAGGTTCAAATACATTCGTAGAATCATAGCGCCCACCCATCCCAACTTCCAAAAGAATAGCTTCAATTATGGGAGATTGAGAGTGGCAAAACGTGTATATCGCCATCAGAGTCAACATCCGGAAATACCCAGGCAATACCGGTAGCTCTGGCAAATCATCGTTATTCGAATCGATTTCATCCTCAACATCCTTATTAATAAAACTCTCCAGCTTTCTTCTCACTGACCAATAAGCGTTTGCAAACGTCCCTTTTGAAATCGGTTGTCCATTGACTCGTATCCGCTCCCGAATACAAACCAAATGGGGAGACGTAAACATTCCCGTATTTAGATTGTAAGCATTGCGCAATATACTTTCACAAAACGCCAGTGTAGACCCCTTGCCTTTCGTGCCTGTAACGTGAAAGATTAATCTTGGAATGTTTTCAGCTTGGCCGCTGTTCACGTCCAGACCAATGCGTTGCAAGTATAGCTGCATGTCTTGAAGAGTATTTGTTCTACGAGCTGCAGAGGCACGAATTTCGTCTGGAGAGGTGGCTTGGTGAAGTGGTGATAGCAGGGCTTTGACGGCCTCATCGTAGGCTTCTGTGTTGTTGCTTTCGTGGTTGTCCATAGTGGAATACGACAGATTGATGCTTGTAGCTGTTATATCATGTAATAATGATGCGGTGCTGATGCGGTGGTTGCTTATGTTGTAGTGATGTACAGCTGTGTGATTTCCATATGAGGGGGGTCCGTCTGGGGACCGTAGCGATAAAAATGGGTAGGCTGCACATCCTATATAAAAATATCATGAACGATTTTATTATGGAATTACCTGTAGTGTGTATACTAGCACGTAAGGGCATCTCTTAATTCATAGGTGCATAACAGGAATACGTGAC
>JALLPD010000556.1:0-17705 GCA_036940065.1 Cyclotella cf. meneghiniana
TTTATCTATTTTCATAATATTCCTAGATCCTTAAAGGCCTTTTTCCTATTTCTTTATTTTTTCTTTTTTCTTTATCTATGAATGCCCTAAACTTGACCGAGGAAGTCCAAAACAGCATCCTAAATTGAGTCCCTTGGGAGGGATCCCCTCCCATGAGACTGAAGCATCCTAAACCTAAATCCTAAATTACATCATCACTATTTTACTGTCTGATATTTCATTAACCCTTTCCTGCATCCCCCGCAACCCTCAATTTTTGGCAATGTGCAAAAAATGGCCATCTGCCATCTCCGACACCCCCACAAATCCAATGCCAGCACCACCATCGCCACATTGCCACAACCCACACTTGCGTAGTCCCCTCCCAACATATTTGTCAACAACTTGCTGCTATTGCCATGTCTGTGGCTGATCCAGGAAAGGGGTTCTGGCATGATCCTGCAGCACAACAAGAATTTTTGGATCCTGACACCAAAGATGAATGGGCTCATTAGAACAATGAATTTGAGGATGAAGGTGATGACTCATCTGCCTCAGGAATGTCAGATCTCATGGCTGATGGTTCCTTTGGCTTAAGGTTTGCTGTCCCAACAACAGAGGTGGCCAATAATGACCCCCATGATGATGCTGCTTTTGATGCGGCAGAGGTGAGTTCTCACCAAAAAAATACCAGTTTCACATGTGTTACTAATATCTGTCAATTGCCGTGTTATTGACCCCACAGGCCCCACCCACAGACCTCCCTCCCAAGCCAAGTGGTAGGTCTGATGCACATCACCTCCTCTACCACAAAAAGGCTGTATTTATTAGCTTTGACATTGGAATTGGTGGGGAGTATGCTGGAATTATCCAGCTTTTGGCTGAATTATCGAGGATTTACATTGAGAGGCCCGCAAAGAAGACTGTTTTCAACCAAGATGAAGTGCATGAGGTCTACAGGGAGCCCAATACATTCAACAGGTACATCAATCCAGGGAGGGGGTTCACTTTGAAGAGCAATGTGTGGCAGTACATGGCATACATCCTTCTGACCCCAGAATCACTCAAGCCGATAAGATGTCCATTGTTTGAAACGTAAATCTAAAGGCAATGACGGTTACGATCCATTATTCAAAGTCAGATGTGCAATGAATGCAATGTTGCAGGGTATAAACCGTGCTTGGACTGTGGGCCAACGAGTCACGGTTGATGAGAGCATGATCCGCTACATGGGTCGTGCAGTGGAATATGTTCAGTATATGCCCGCCAAGCCGATCAAGCACGGAATCAAGGTCTATGCCATGTGTTGTGCCGTTAGCGGAATAATGATTGCTTGGAATGTTCACACTGGTGCCGAGGAGGGCGTTGTCAATACCACCACCAAGATTTGTGCCGACCTAGCCAGGCAAGCCAACATCCATAACAAGAGAGGCAGGGTTCTGTACACTGACAATTACTATACCTCTGTAAAATTGGCTCGCTATTTCTTTGAAGATTTCGGTTGGACTATCACCGGAACGTATGCTGCAACTGACAAGAAATCCCATGCTGACCATGACTTTCCTTTCTTGAGACTATCCAAAGGAGCACATGACAGTGTCAAGAGAGGATGGTTTAGAGAGGCAGTACTTCAAATGAAAACTCCAAGCGGCAAGACTTACTACATCCAAGCAACAACATGGCGTGACAAGAAACAACTGAGCTTCCTCAGCACCAACGAGGTTGGGTTTAGCGATGGCATGACAGTGAAATGACACACAAAGAAGAGGGAAATGCGAGACACTATCGATGCTCCTTGTGCCCAACAAGATTACTCTCAATTCTTCAATGCTGTTGACAGAAATGATCGGGACAGCTCCGATTATTCAACTACAATCCGTACCAACCGATACTACCTTAGAATTTTCTGCTGGGCACTTGATCGCATCATTCATGCTTTGTTTGTAATTCTCTGTGAGTTGTACAAGAGAAGCAGCACTGATAGATTGGGTGGAAAGTGTCCAGAGTATTGGGGTTTGTATCTGGATAAGAACGGTGGTCGGCGTAATTTCCAAATTGATTTGGGTATTGCACTCTTGAACTACGGCATCGGGTTGGACTGGGATGGTACTAAGGTTTCTCCAAAGCCACGTTGGATGAGACAGTTGGAGTTTGTGCCATGTGATTGTGAGAAATGCTTCTTTTGTTTGAAAGGTTTGACCACAGGTATTGCTCACAAGAAGAATGAGAGGGTGACGATTGAGTATGCCTGTGGGTCTCATCGCCGTACCAAGAAATGTACCACAGAGCGAGTGAAATTGAAGAACTATTCAGATTACTGTAGAATGTGTCTAAGAATGCAACCAAAAGATGATCCATACTATGCTGCATTGAATTATAAACAAAGGCAAAGGTTGTGTAACAATTCAAGATCTGGGTGTGCACAATGCAAAGAACCGATTTGTGACTCTTGCTGGCCAAAATACGACAAACACAAGGAAAAAGTAGAGTGAATTTCTGGTTTTGCATGTAATTCATATTGATAATGATGTAATATGATGATTTTAGTCCATTATGGAATCAGTGCAATAGTACAAACTAGATGGAATAGCTGCAATAGGTCCTCAATTTGCTGGGTATGGTACTTGTGATATAGGAGGATACCTACCTCACCATCCCAAATCGGCAATGTCCAAGTTCATACCCCCACCACGCCTTGTACAGGCAGAATACCAACATGATACTTGGTAGCATCATCAGAAATGGTCTGAATATGAGTATACTGTGCTTGAAATAAAGAAAAGCGGACTGAAAATGACTGAGTTACAGTGTTTTAGCGGCAAGTCGGGTTGATATCGGGTTGATGCAGGAAAGGGTTAACCATCAAAGTAAAATAAAAACAGGCTATAATATATTTAATTGAAAATATGCGTGAGCACTGAGTGAAATTATTTTCTTACTTGTTGCCCACCGCTGTAGCATACCACAGATATGAGTTAAAAAATTTCATCACACCATTACTACCTAGTAACATATTTATACCTTGTTCTAGTTAGTATTTGTAGAGGAGAGAGGGACGAAAAAGAAAGGTACATATAAAAAGATATTTATTATGAAAGTTCCAAGTTTGAAACTTAGAACTTGATGAAATGGACGTAGTCACGAGTTTGGGGAAGGGTTCGAAGTTCAAAAAGCCAAAAAAGTGAGTCCTGTTTCAGAACTTCGAACTTCGACTTTGACGGACATCATATTATTATAATTATATATGGTAGTCACCATGTAGGAGGTGCCATAGTTTCATAAAGGGCTTGTTTTTTAAGGATCCTTCGTTCATGCAGTAACTTAGGTAGCGTTGGCTTCTGAAAACTCATAACTATACTAATTCCGCGTGATAACATGTAAGAAAATTTTCTCGGATGTTAAGAACACACAAGAAGAACACACAAGAAGAACACACAAGAAGACCACAGACCATCGCCGAACGGAAGTCGTAATCGATCCCTACCATTGTGGCTAAGCTGTGGCTAAGTTACCTATAAAAGGGCCTCCTACAAAATATATATATTTTACGGTCAAGGCATTATAAACAACAGTGTATGGTGTACCGTAGTGTACTTAAAACAATTTTGCCTCGTCAAACGTCTTCAAACATCCATGTGAGATAGAGGGAATGAAAAACATTGCGAGAAAAGTGTCGTAACCATATTATGGTACCTCATTCATGTGATACATTGCTTCAAACATCCGCAGAGCAACAGGATAGAGAAGGACTAAAAATAAAGAGATGATAGTTACACAACTGTAAATCAAATGGAACAAGCAGCGACAGCATCACCAAAGTCCTCGTCATCATGCGTTTCTTCCAGAGGAAAACGAGAATTCATCGTTCTCAAGTCGAGCATCTGAATAACAACACAACCGAAGGAAAAAATACTGTAAGAAGAGATAGCCGCTGCCTGCCCAGTGGCGCGGAACCCAAAGTGAGCATCGACAAGAGGAGTGATGTGCGCGCATTTTCTCCGCCTATGAATGAGGATATTAATAACGAAGTCCGAAACGACAACTCGCTACACACCATAATTTCTTCTAGCGAATCAAGCGATGGCGCCCGAGATGAGATGAGCTATCTATCATTACTTTCAGAATCTGAAACACCAATATTGAAGACATACTTAGTGGAACACTTATTAGGATGTGTCGATTTTATTGAAGAATGTGCAGAGGCGATAACCATTAAAACGTTCAACAATGGAGCTGGGTGCAACGACTTAAACCTGCACAGTGATCGATCTCTTGAAAACGATCAGAACAAGTTTGAAATCATGACAGAGACGGTGGTGGTGAAAGTCAAGCCAGTAGAATTCGAGACAACCGAAGCAATCCCCGTAGGGATCAAATCACAGGAATCGATCAAGTTAACGAAGATCAATCCACCAGCGTCAGAGTTAATAGCGACTATGCCAAATAAAGTGAAGCCACCTGAAAGTGCACCGGAAGGAACAGCTCTCCTAGATTTGAAACGAGATGAATTGAGAAATAATGTACTAGCCGGAGGAAGTTGCTCTGACGAAACTGTACCAAAAAGTTCTTACAAAACTGTTGCACCGAAAACAAGCGATGACTTCGTTGTTTCTTTGGCTGACGTTGACAAAATAATTGATACCCATGTTGCTCGTCTTTGTGGCAAACTTTGCGTCAGTGATGATGATGACAATTCAATGTTCCTTACGAAGGTTTCCCCAAATGATTATGAGCATATGTTGTTCACGTGATGATAGCATTTCTGAATACAATTATTCATGGCCAGATGGCACATTACGAGAAGGTACGAGTACAAACAAAGGTAAAATTCGACGATGCGAAGTTAATTTTTTACTTTCTCCTGAGGATGATATTGACAGCAGACACTACAATTTTTTGCATCTAAAGAAGTAGATTTGAGGGGTGTTCAACCAATTTGATTTGATTACGTGCATTGTAATTAGTCATTCGAGGAGTTTCAGTGTTTTAAAATTGTAAAATGATTCCATTGTTCTTGCATTTATACAATATGATCGTCCTGTTCTCCAATGGCTTGTCCTGGGTAATCTGATATGCACTCCATCAATCAAGATGTACAAGAAGCTCTTTGACAAGTTAGATAATACATGACGTTAAAATGAAATCTGGTCTGATGAAATGTTTCAATTCCAGTTTCATGTAGTGTCTCAAGCAGGCTTTATTGGATAGATCAACTTCTCATGTTTCTAAGATTGATACTGTCACTACCAAATGGAATTGAATAGGAAGAGCCTCTTCCAAAGTGAGTTCCTGACCCTTCTCCCACCATTCATGATAGTGTAGGCGAAGGTGACTCAAACATAATCTTCACGAAGACTTCGGCATCAAATATTGAATTATCTGCAGTTGGAACCTGTGGTCACTTGAAAAATAAATGTCTTGCCTTGAACTTTGTATTCCAAATCTGTATCCACTAATTTAGCAAGGTTGTTATCATTGTAATCATCTTGCAGTATGATGACGGGTTTAAGACATTCAACTGGAGGAATAACATCACTGAATTGCATATGATCAGAGTCTCTTATGAACCTTGTCAACAAATCCATCCAAGCTCAGTATTCACTCAACTCACCTCTGTACTATGTTTTGGGCAGATGTCATTCTTTCATACAACATAACATAAATATTTTTCTCCACAGTTGTACTTCAATACTTGTTCAGTGCTCCTCTTACATGAGACTGAAACCGTTCAACGCCAAATAACAAAAAAAGGAACTTTTTCAATATTTTCTTCTAGCAAGATTAGCATAAATGTAGTCAAAAGACCTTACTTGACAGATAGCAGCACAAATCAGATCATCAAAGTCACTATTTGACTCATTTGTCCTTAAATTTGAAGGCATCATTAATACAGTCTATTGCAAACCCTTTTGTTGATAAATGGTGGTGGTTTGTCACCAACATTCTTCTTGCACACGAAAGCTCCCAAGCAACTCTCATAACATTTATAACCTTGATGATGAAACATGCCCTGGATGACAGAAAAACAGTATTCAAACCAGCATCATCCAGGAAATATTTAACTAATCCTGGATGGGCGTAGACTCAATTGTAGTGTCCTTGTAATGTGACACAAATAATTTTGCAGAATGTTGTTGTAAATTCTCTTGCTTGATAAATTTTACTTCCTCTAAGCCAGTGATGAGGCAATCACAAACCACACACATGTTCACATGATGCCTGTTCTCATCTCCATCAATACAAACCTTTTTTTCTCTGCACAGTCTTTTCCATCTGTATCTCATGTACTCTCCACTGTTGTAAAAAATATTTTGTTCAGCCTCAGTTTCAGTTGACAAACTTCACTTTTCAACTTCTATACTTGTTAGGTTTGGTCCTCTCTGAGTTCTAAATTTAGATTTAGGAGTGCAATTTGGGGCATAGAACCAGACAATGAATAGTTCATATTCAAATTATTGTTTTGATGTTAATGTTTTGATTTTTCTAATAAACATTTTTGCATTGCTTACATGGAAAATCGTTATTTTCTTGAAATTAGAATTAACATTGCTTTCACTGTAATAGAGGGTGCACCAGTGAAAATACAAAAAAGTCCTCTGATTATCAAGAAGCTTGGCAGTCTTGTTGGGATAGCATTCATTTCAAAAGGATTTAGTTATACCATTATTCAAGCTTAAACCCAAGTACAAATAAAATAGATATCAAGCAAACTCATAAACATTTCTTCTTCACCCGTTTGCTTCTACTAATATTCCTAATACCATCAGCTGCTGAAACATCTCTGGACATACTTTGACTCCTTGCTGCTGCTGTGAAATTAACACTTGATTTTCTCTTATTCTCAAATTGCTGATCCCTCCTTTGCTGCTGTCTCCTCAGTAGAATGAACTTCTTCAAATTGTAAAATAACATGTGTTCTATTGGGTATGTAACTGCAACCAAGATACCGGTTCTCTGACATCTTATGGTCATTGATATATGTGTCATTCTCTATCAATTCTTCTGTATCCTGTGAACTTACAAGATATTATAGATCCTCCTTACTTTGCACAACATTTCAATGTCCTTCCTTGTCAATGTAACAATATTGTCAGTGCAAGATATTAGGTCCAAGTTGACTTTGTACAGCTTATTGTTTCCCACTTTGCCCAGGCAGACTCCAAAGAACCTAAGCGTGTCAGAAGGATACAACACTTTAGAATCTCATATGCATCCAAAGAAACATCAATAAGATATTTCTCTGCATTTTGCTCAATGTAGTTTTGTTTTTCTAGTGCAATTACATGCTTTGTCAGCTTGCTGGCAATCTTTGCAGATGAATTAGCTGTAATCATTTTGCTCTGTATTGAATTCCTTGTAGTTGTGGTGGCAGCAACACTACCTCTCTCATGAGAATTAGGCATTCCAATAGTCATGGTTGCACCTTCTTTCTCTTTTCCAAGGTCTGTATCCATTTCTCCAAGCTGGTTGGTTGTTGATTTTTCATCATGACAAGGACTGTGAAGAAGTGGTGGCAAGGATAGGAGTGGAGGATGTGATAGAGGTGATGTTTCTTCTCCAATATTTTCTAGCAGTTACATGATTGTAATTTCTGAAAGAATACTTGCTTGTGTAGTATTTTTGTTGGGATTGGAAGTGAGAGAGGGTGTGGTGGTTGCACAGATGGTGGAGATTTTGCTTCTCTATCAAATGAATAAATTCATTGATCAATCAATGTAGTCAGATCAATGGAATAGATGGCTTGAAAGGAAAGAGAGTGTGCTCTTTGCAAGGGTGGTCAATTTTGTTGATCAATTATCTGCTTGATTGATCATCTGCTTAATGAATCATCTACCTGATTGATTGTCTGCTTGATTGATCATCTGCATCATTTTCTTGAGGCAGTGATGCATGATCATAAGCATGAGTTCACAATGAATGAGAGACCATCTCTAGATTTCGTATTTCTCTACAGTAGATCCGGTATGTTTTTGTATGTGAAATGAAAGAAAAAAGAACATTTGGGTCATCCATAGTGAACTCAAAGAGATGGATCCAGATGAACTCTGGTATTCCCTAAGATAGTTTGGGTGGCCAAGAATGTCTACTTAGCACTGGTAATGAGAGGCTAACTCTATTAGGGCCATGACACAGTTGTTTCCTGGAAACCAACAAACTGTGATGAGGTAGGCCACCCTGGACAACAAGGCTGCAAGTGAAACTTGAGGAACAACTTGCATGAGCTTCTGGCTCGTGCAGCAAAGGTTAAAAATACACAAATACACACTTACTTTGATGTGAACTATTACCAACTCAAGGCAAGAGGAGAAGAATATGATGACAAAATGCACATGCTCTGATAAGCATATAATCAAAGTGGAGACTCTGCCCTCATTGAGTATACGGATGATGTGCTCACAAAGTATTTTGATGGTGACCTTACTCCTAATTTTGATCATGTTGATCTCATGACACAAATAAGTCCAGATGTGACTACCTTGTGTCCAAGGACACTTAAAGTGTGATATCTCCCAAGCAACTGCAAATCATAGCCCTCACTGCACAACTGGAACAAGTTTTGGAGGAGATATTGCTCCTCTCCAAGCAAATGGCAAGTCAAACCAAACCTAGCCAAATGTACCTGCTGGAGCCAACAATAAATCACAAGGCTCCAAGAGCAAACACACAAGAAAAGTCAATCAAATAAGGCAAACAGAAAAACTAGAAGGACTATGAAATAAAAGTGCCAAAATGAGGATGAAAAATGGAAAAAGGTTCCTCCAAAGCCAGAAGAGCCTGAAAAGAAAAATGATGGAGACACAGAGTTTGTGGTGTGGCAGATACATGACCTGGACACTTCAGTCAACCAAGGATTGTAGGCTCAAAAAGGCCCAAGAAGAAAAATGAAGACAGGCTGATGAACCAATAGCACAAGAGGCCACAACATTAACTCATTTGAACCCAAATCACCAAGCAATCATGGCCACAATAGCCCAAATGGAAAGTTAGGACAAATAATGGTTCTGCTTGGCATGGACATTTCTAATGTTCATGACGGAGGCCTGAAAAGTAATGCGATCATGGCAGCAATTTTATAACAAACAACCAGCTTCACCTTTATACAGCTCACTGTCACAACCAAAATAAACCATCTCCTGTTTGCCCATTTCTTGGTCAATCATACATCAAGGCAAATACTCTTCAAAACAAGGGTAAGACAAAAAGTTTGTTGCAAGAATATATTCAATTTCAAGAAATGACCACCAAATGCCAAGAAACAGTCAGCATAAAGCAAAAGGCACTTACTACTACCTTGTTCATCTCATGGAAGTGTGGTTGTTGTGTGGAACTTGACCTCAAAAAAACTCTCCTTTCCCATTCTTTTCTTTGAACCTTCTAATGTCTCTTTTCACCCCCAGAGCCAATCATATTGGGCCTGTCTATGCCTTTGATGCTGCCTCTGAATCCACCAGTGGGTTGTCATATATTATGATTACTTCACACTTTGACTCAGATTCTTTTCAAATCTGTGTCAACACAGGAGCTTCCTACTCCATGTAGCAACCTTGACTCCTTCAAGAACACTGTTTTTGTGGGGCATCACAAGTCAGGTATTGGCAGCGAATGGTTAAGAAAAGGGAAAATAAATATTTGTCTTCAAAATGGAAGATAATCAAGGTAAGTGGGTATTATTAAGTTGCCAGGCAACCTGTGTGTACCTGAATTGCTGTGTGGTACCTAGGCATCGGATCCCTGTTCAGATGCAATGTGTGCCTTCTTTGAAGAAGAGTTATGACAATTATTCCAGGACCAGCACAAACATTGCAAATCAATCTGTACAATGACAAGATGAGAATTACAACCTTCTGTACTTTGCCGGGCTCTGCAACCTACCATGCTTTTAAAATTGTTTTTTAAGGAAGATGATGCTTTCATTCCCTACCAGCATGTCCTCCAACTTGGCAGGTTAGTCTTCATCAATCCTATCAAGCAACTTTTGACACTATTGAATTTGTGGCTAAGGCAGTAATTTGAAAAAGGAAGACCATTCTTAACACATAAAACAGGACTTACTGGAATTTGATGCAGGGACCATATGCCCTCTGCATCCCCATTGTCATCACATATGAGAGGATTGCTCCATCTATCATTGACATTTCCATAGTCTTTCCCATTGTGCCATTGGAAGTCTTACCTTAGCTCAATGCCTGACCTGCAGGAAGAAGAGTCGCGACCCCTTCAAAGCTCAATCTCTCTCTGCAGAAATGGCAAGGTGGATTTTTGACTAGGCCACCTAAGCTATGACAAACTCAAGCAGCTTGCCAAAAGGGGGGAAATTCTGTGTAAACTCAAGGATCATTTTCCTCTAAAACATGCTGGCTGCCTTTTTGGCACAACAACCAAGGTCCCATAGTGAATCAAGGGGCAAAACCAAGGCCAAGTGTTTATGGCTTCTTATCCAGTACAATGCACATCAGTGGACCAATCCCAGTCCAGTCAAGTTGGTTTTGTGGCCTACCTCAAAGGGAAACTTACCACTCACAGGTATCGTTATGGCACCATCATTGTGAACAATTTTTTAAGCCTGCAATTTGTCTACTTTACAACAGACCAATACTCTGCCAAAACCCTCAAGACAAAAAAGGTGTGCAAACATTTTGCAAGTGAGCAGGGAGTAAGAATTTGTCATTGCCATTATGACAATTGCCACTTCATAGTTATTGCTCTCAAGCAACACACAGAACAATGTAGAAGACCCTTACCTATTGTGGCATCAATGCCTTAGTCTGAAATGACATTCCAGAGAAAGCAATTAGAGACCTTACAGAATCTGAGTGGAAACAATTGCTGTATGCCAGGGCAAGATGGCCAAAGTGCATGTATCTAGCACTATGGCCATATGCCATGAGATGTGCACTCAATGTATACAAAACTGCTCCCGTTTAGAGGATGGAGCATCAAGGGAGGAGATTTCTTGAGGCAAAGTGGGATTAAACACGAAGCGTAACCATACCTTCAGTCGCACAGTCTTTGCACTACACAATAAATTAGCATTGGGTGGCAAGATCACTAAGTAGTCCATATAAAGACTCGATATAAATCTAGATCCGTCTACTTTCATTGCCAGTATGATGACTTCTTTGAGATTATCAGCCTCAACAAGCCTGAGATATGATGTCATCAAAATGGCAAATTTGTTCAGGTCTTGAATGGCCTGAAAAGGCTCCAACAGTAGATCAAGTCTCCAATTGTGTGATTGTGCCCATCAAGCACACCATGACATCACTCCAGCACTTCCAAGCCAAAATCCTGTAATTGTCATTTGTAAATTTTGATGACATCAACACGCAGCTTCAACCTGATGTCAATGAGAATACCCCAGTGGCAATGCCTCAACAACTACCTGTCAACAAATCCAAGGGAGTCATGATTCTGACTACAGCAGGTATTAGTTCTGGAGGGAGACTACATGAGCTTTCTAGAGCCATGCTGGAATCAATTTCACAATCAGATTAATTGTATGGTGTCTCAAGCCATTTATGACTATGCTCAGTCCCATTATGATCATTTGGACCTTCAAGAGTGCAAGGATCATCCTATTGCTAAAATGATGTGCAACATAATGCCCCAGCATCAAGCAATAAGACAGTCTGATGCCCCAAAAGTTCATTCAAGCAGTAGTTTTTGAAATCAACGACCACAGTGAAAATGACCACTGGATAAAGTGACTCCATCAGTTTAGGCCATGAGGTGCAAGCACAATTTGGTTACTATGGAAATTAAGTATCACAAGCCTTGATTGCATTTGCTTGGTGGCAAGCAGGTATATGGAATCAGCTACTTTGAAGCCTATGCCCCTGTGGCCACCTGGTTTGCCACCAGTCTCATGAGTATAATAGCTGTCATGACCCATCACAGACTACGACAAATCAATTTTGTGATGGCTTACACTGAAGCCCCAATAGAAATTGATCTCTTTATGAAAATTCATCATGGGATTGAGACTACAAAGGGCAATACTAGAGCCTACACCTACAGCTACTACCAAATATCTATGGCCAAAACAAGCTTTAAGGGTATGGAAGCAATACATTTCAAGAAGCTAGAGCCAATTGGATCTATTCATTTTTGGAACAGTGAGTGCCTATTCTACAGGGACAAGGTTATTTTTATTGTCTATGTAGATGAAAGAATCTGTTTGGGACTTTCTGGTGACTATCTTATGTCATCAAAGAAACTATTCAATAAAGGCCTTCAGACAGAAGATTAATGATATACAGTAAATTATGTAGGAGTCAATATCAAACAACTTCCAGATGGTTTTTACTCTCTCATTGATGCCATCGCTGCCGACATAGGCCTAACTCCTTAGGACTTTACCACGCCTGCACCAGCTAAATGAATGCTTAGACTCCACACATCCCTTGACTCACCTCTATTTCAAGAAGTTTGAAACTATAGGTCTGCTGTCAGGAAGCAACATTACCTGGGCCAGACAACACGTTCTGATATCTTGCATGCAACTCATATGGTGGCTAAGTTGTCAGGCAATTATTGGCATAGTAAGATACCTTATCAAAATTTGCAATCTAGGTCTTCACATCAAACCAGATCCTTCAGAGAGTTTTTATTGCTATGCAAATGTGGATTTTCTGGTGAATGGAACAAGGAATTCGCTGAACTTGTTCATAGTACTGACAAGTCTAGGAGCAGTTGGTTCATTTTGTATGCAAATTGTCTGGTCATTTGGTGCTCAAAGCTTCTACCACCAAAGTAGAATACATTGTCCTCTCACATGCCCTTTTAGACATCATACCCATTATGGCCCTGCTAGGTGAAATGAGGGAGCACAACTTTGAGGTCATTTGTGACTTGTCACAAATATATTGCATGGCTTTGAGAAGAATTCTGGGGAATTGGAGTTGGCTTGGCTTCCTAAGCTCTAACCATGGACAAAACATATCAATGTATGTTTGGCATAGGCAAAGAATCAGCCTTTTTGAGTACACTTAGATACCAAATAAAAAACTCCCAAGTAATGAATCATCCTAACCTCCCAAGTGACAAGGATCCTTACAAGGGCAAAAGATCCATATCTTTGGATTTAAGCAACAGGAGAATACCCCTGGAGTAAACACCCTCAAGAGAAGGGTATAAATATACCAGGAACGTGTAATATCTACACAGAGTCCATTTGTTTTGTTTTGAGATGAAAGAAATAGCATTGCCCTTTCATCTTCATTTTTCAGTAAAATAATTGCTCACAATATGATCATCATCAAAGTTGTACCCTATTTACATACAACAATATTATTCAATATTTTTACCTCCAAACGGTTTGGGTCAATGTTATCATCCTTTTTGGGAACAAGTCAGGAGGGACCTCATCAAGATTACCCCATCACCAATGAATCGACTAAGACATTGCCCTAGCATGCTGTCTGTCATCATTCCATCATCATGTGCAGCTGTTATCTATTTGGAGGGAGCATTACATTATAGCAAAAATACACTTTAGGTTAACTGGGATTTTCTTGTGAAGTCTTTCCCCTGTTTTCCAACTTAAAGAATCCTTGTGTGTCACATAATGATTCTCCTATTTCACAAGTTGCACTTTTGTGGAGAATCTAATTAAGTGCAAGACTAAGTCATTAAGCCATAAAATAAGCTCATCATTTGAGCTCATGTAAATTATCTAAACCAACAATATAATAGCTATTAGAAACCAACTGCACAAATACAACGGGCATGTCCACCATATCAGCAGTCCAATTAAAAAGTTAATTATCAAATGATAGAACAGAAGATGGTGCAGGGTGGCAATGAGCAATAAAATATGTATTCATGGCTTGTCAACATAATTAAAAAGCAAGCAACACACAAATCCTATGCTTCTTTATGTGTAGATTCATTGGTAGCAGCTGCTGGAGAATCAACAGGTACAGAGAAGGGAGGATCAATGGCTGAAGAGAAGCAACAGCTGTTCTTGCTTGGAGAATGGCTGGTGGAGAAGCAAGTGCCATCTGATTTAGAGCTTTCAGTGCTGCAATAGCATGTTGTTTTGCAGGTAGGCCAACTAGTATGGATGGCACCATGGCATTGGAGAAGGTATTGGCAAATCCACTTTGTCATGGAGCGGTTGCAATTGTTTGCTGCTGCTGTCACTTTTGATGTGTGATGGCGACATTGTTGTGTTTTTGCACATAATATTGTTGAAGTATGCATTTTACAAGAAGGCTACCATTCTCTGTGACACTGACTCCAAATTACCATGCCTTAGTAGATTGTGTATTTCTGTGGAGAGACAGACTGACCACATAATATTTTGTTTGCATTTTTTTGTAGGTTAATCTACCATACAGTGCTGAAAACAATTGTGCAATAGTTTCATGCAAATGTCACATTTTTGACAAAGACAAGTGTTTTGGATGGCAAATTGCTTGTAAAGGGGCACCGTACCAACATAGAATCCCACCTGATGCCTGCCATGGAGAAAACTGTAGCAGTCAGGGTTCAAGGCAGTTAAGGGTTTAAGGCAATTTCACATTTTTCAAATTATTTAGTGTCATAGCAAAGTAGAGGTAAATATACATTGATGATTTGATCATAAATCAAAATACATTCTATGCAAATAAACCTAAACTATCCCAGACAATAATTTGTTTTGTTATAAGCTTTGTGACAATACTTTATAGTGTGGGGATCCAACTATCAGAAGTTAAGTAACCAAAAAACAACAAAGCGTTGGTGACGTACCCTCTTTTTTACAAGTTCTTACCTTTTTCACAGAACAAATCATGGCTTGCTCATACACAATAACATATCAGTTCCTGCTATGCCAAGATGAATGGCTATTGTGTTGATGTTGTGGGTACCATCATGCCTTGTCCAGAACACAGGTGCACATGCCACCCTGATGGATGTGGTTGTCAAGTTCTTCATATAGGTGCTGTTGTATGGCTTAGAAAAAAGAAGTTGATTGTTAAATCAAAATGGGAAATGATACTTGGTGTGTTTTTGGTCAAGATTGGAAACAACTCCTGCAAGATTGGATTCCTGCCTCATCACATGTTACCTTGTGCTGCAGTTTTTGATGGTGTGGCAGCACAGATGGTATGAATATACCAAATGAATGATCCAAACAAGTACATCATGAAAAAATGGATGATAATGAGGGGACACTGCCAGATTGCAATGTTCACAGTGATATCTCCATTGGGGTCAACTTGTCATATAATGTAATACTTTAATCCTAAGTACAAAATGTCCTGTCGATGCATATTGGTCTTTTTTGAATAAAGGAGGTAGTATGCATATAAAGGGCATAGTTAAACTGTGCATTGGTATGTACCCTTTGTAGCAATGATGTACGCTATGTACATGGTCCATACAGAGTAGCTTTTCTGAGGAAACATGTCACTTGGAATCTCTGAGGCTAATGGTATAAATTCTCCTTTCTACCTTTCCAAAGATCTTTGATAACAGATCTTTAGGTTGTCATTGACTCTGTATTCTTCCTCTCTTAAGATCCAAGCAAACTGATCTCTGAGAGAAGTGTGGTGCAGACATGCTGTCCTACGGGAGACAATTAAAATAATCATAATTTCATTCCTCTTCACTTTTTCACCTTTCAATTAGTTTCAATCTACACCACCATTAGATCACTATAATTATAGTTCAAAACACGGTTTTTCACCATGTCTGATCTCCTCAAAGCTTTGATTCTGTCCCAGCTCAACTGGTACAGCAAATTAACTTCTCTGGGACCCGTCAGGTTGCTAGATTGAGCAATCAAAGATGGTTTGAAACAGCCTGATTGCATCAAGATTTTGTTCACCATGAACAAGAAAGAGTTAACCAGTGGTTTTGCATCCAACCAGACTCACTTCGGCTCCAAGTTCTACCTTGCCAAGATGCTTCCTGGCTTTGAGTCAAAGGTTGTCTCACATTTGCCTCCAAACAAGCAGCCCAAAGGGCCCATGTTGTTCCCATTGATGAAACTATGCTTCCAAGTGGTCAGTTTGATCGAATGGATGAACATCATCTCTGCCTGTTGCCTCGACAAAGAGAGCAAGATGTATGAGATTCTCATTGACTTCTAGCAAGATGATGTTGATGCACTTGCCAGGTTTCCTAACATTGGCAATCAGCTGATTCACTGGTTTCACATGGCTCAAAAGACAGTGCTCATGCTGACACACAATTACCTGCACTGATGCATTCAGCTTTTCAGGCTCCTTGAGAAGGTACTCCTGCAAATGATGATGGAGCTTCCAATGAAGCAAGAAAAACTTGAGCAAATTTTTTCTAGATGCCAAAGAAAAAAGTATGTGGAAATGCATAAGACTCCTCTGGACAGTCATGTCTTGCTTATCTGTTTTTTAGCAGTGCTAAACCACTGATTGTTCAAGAGGCATACTCAATCAGCTCAAGTAGGAACAGAAGAAGAAGGCCACCAAGAAGTCAAGTACCAAGAAACCAACCGGTTTATGTGACCGCAACCAATTCAACAAGACACACTGGTGTGACAGGTATTGTGCACAATTGTAGCAATCATTTTGACTACCGTCATCATTATCAACACAATTGTATTGGTTGCAATAAATGCAACAAGTGCAATGAACATGACGATTGTTCTTGCAACAAGCAAGTGTGCAAGCACAGCCACTATGGCCATCCTGATGACAAGCATTGCAGTCATCCTAGAAAGAATGACAACCATCATCACAACAGAAAGACCAAGCATCACATCATGCATAATGATGCTGGCTCCCACTGCTTACACCCCTACTCTCACAACCACTCCCGATCTGTTTCACATGGTTCATCTCCAAGGTGTAGGTCCTTGTCCGCTTCCAGGTCCAGGTCCTTGGAGAACTATCACATCAAAGAGGCAAAGGATAACATCCCTAACCAGGCCAAGAGGCTCCACTCTTACTCAGATGATGATGATTTCGAGCAACCCCCCCACTCAAGATGTCAGCATTTATGCTGCCTTTGCAGCCCCAGCAAGCAAGTAGGCCAACAAGTCAAGGTGCAATTGTGCATACAAATCCTCCACAAAATATGACTCAGGCAAGATACATAGTTGATGACACCTTGGCTACTGCTATGCATGCCATGTACACTACTGTTGCTATGACCCTGGGTAGTTCTCCAGGATCTCTCACCTTCATGCCAGACATGTTTTTGAATGCGCTGTTAATGGATGATTGGCAGGCCATTGAATGCTTACATGGACATCATGTCAAAGAGAATTTGTGATATGTCATAGAGCAATGTCAATATGACTATGCTCCAGGGTAACAAGTTCTAAAGAAAGTGGACAGTCCAACTAAGTTGGGAATGAGAACCAGCAGCCCTTACACTATTGAATGTGATCACATCAATTGTAACCTAACAGTTCAATTATGTGATGGGGTCATTGAATGTACTGCTGTATCATTTAACCCTTTCCACAAGCCCTGGTGATGACAATTCACTTGATGAACTGTACTAGAGGTCTTTTCAAAGTTTTTTACCTCATATCATTTTTCTCCACCTCATCACTTGAGAAGCTGAATGGTGGAGTTGTTTTGGCACTCTTTCTATTTGTTCAATTCATGACATACAGAGATTCTTGCCATGGAGAGGAAGAGTGCCCTGCCCATGCATGGTTTGCGATAATTTTGGTCAATTATGGTCAGTTTCATGAAATGGTCAGTGGAATTATCAGATTCTAAGTAATATATTGATGCCAAAAATAT
>JALLPD010000557.1:0-15394 GCA_036940065.1 Cyclotella cf. meneghiniana
TGCTCAATCAAGACCACAAGGACAACCTCTCACAACTGATATATTGAAGACTGATGAGTCAATTCAGTCAGAAACAAAATCTCTTCAAACCGAATCGACATTAGATAATGGTAAAAACTAGTATTGATGATTACATTGCATCAGATGAAATAATACAGGAGACCATGAAATATCCAGAGGTTTTCTTCATGGATTGTACTGGCCGAGTGAACATGCAAAAGAGAGAATTCTTCTTTTCAGTCATCAATACTTCATCTGGCAAATTTCATCTTTCTAATACAAATGTAATCTCATCAGGTATGGCAGTGTTTTCTGTTATGCTCCAATTACATAAGGAACTCACTTCTGTGTGTTATTTTTCTTAGGAAAATCTTGGGTGTACAGGTATATATTCAAGGATGTTTTCCCATTTCTATTTGGATCACAGACTGTCCTCAAGAACAGGCTTGCCCTGACTGATGAAGATGCTTCAGAGTACAAGACTTTGAAACAATGACATCTCTGGTATCTGAATACCAGACAAGTAAAGTAATGCTTTGTACCTTCCACGCCATCTGGAAATATTTCAAAGAACACATACAACCAATGTTGCCTAAATGTAGCTTGATGCTTTCCAAAAATGGACAACAATACGGTAAGTATGTTATTTGCATACATTATCTACTTGATTGTTATTCAATGGAATGACAATGTCTCAATGCCTGTTATATCTTTTGGAGCATTAATTCTTCAATGATTATGAGACAATGATATGAGCATGAAAAGGTGTCAGAATATCATAGATCTTGCAAAGATCTAAAACGTTCTTGAAAGGTAAAAAAACTCTTGAAGACTTGGGACACTCATGTGTATCTGCCATCATAAAGTTTTGTCAGGTGCTGTTTGATAAAGAGAAGTACTGCAGAAACAACATTTGATTATACACAACAAATTATATGGATTATGAAACAAAGTCCCCATTGAAGTCACAGAGCAGTACTTGAAGGAAAAACTTGGTGTGACCACAAAGCTTGATATCCACAATGGGACAGTAAAATTGCAGATAACACAAACAGGACTATTCAAAATCAAAAAGAAGCAGCTTGAGATCTCTGAACCAGTCAAATATGTCCTCAAGATTACCCACAAAAGACATCATCATTGTGAAGAGTCAATCATTGGCTGATGCTAGTTACGACTGCAGAATATCATACAAATTGTGCAAATTTGATGAAGTTGTATGGTGGTGTTGGTTTTCATTATTAGATACATTAGTTCTTCAACTCAATATGCAAAATGGCTGTGGACTGCATTGCCTGATTTTTGAGAGTTAGGAAGCTTATCAGGAAATGATATAGCAGTATGCATTTTATTTGGTGTGACTGTGATTACGATGATCATATTGGGTTGCCATATCCACATGCATTTTGATTGACAGAAGAGATGACCCCTAACATGTTTCACATTTGTCACTGGAAGGTATACAATGGTCACTATGATGACAATTGAACTTGAGAAGACTGCTTATTAAAGCTCAGGAAACATTCGATTTGTTATTCAATTGTTAACCATTGAATTTGAGAATTGATGTCATGGATTTCATTTTCAGGAGAATCACTTCCATCATGAAGGGTTGGGTGTTTTTATCTCCAGATACCAAAATGATAAATTGGCACACACTCCCCTTCTTCAACAATTGAATGGAAAAGAGGTATATCTGGCACATGACACTACGGTACAAAATCTAGCTGAAGCAAATTTTGTTTTAATGAAGAGTTAAGAATCTGTTTGTACTAAAACTGATTCCAGCCTTTTTTCATAGAATGAAAGAGGCTATCAAAATAAGTGCTGTTGCTAACAGTTGCAATATCCAACAAGACAGGCCTACCCTTCCTTGCTGCAACAACACAGTGCTAAGTGATAATTTTACTGGCTTTTGGGATAGTGAGAAACTCTTGTCGCCTGTTGCCATGAGACTTTAGTCAAAGATTGCAGGAGCACATACATGTAATGCAATGTCACTGTTGGCATATGAGACTACAAATTACTTGGACCTCATGTTTGAACAGTCAAAAGACACAATCAGGAGAAGTATTATAACAACATTGGACAATGTGCTATCATCATCCCAGATGCCTGCTACTGTGGCAAGAGATTCGAGGAAAGAGCCTTGAAAGAGCTTTAGGACATGGACTCAAAACTGAGAGAATTCAAGACTGCATTTTTTGAAGAATTGACAGTTTATTCTCTGACCAAAGTGACATAAATAATGATCAAACTACCTTTAAGTTTGCTTGCAATGAGCGAAAGAGCAATAGAAAGGAAAAAAGGAAAAGGAATGGGTTAGACTATTAGATGTTATGTATAAAGACGAATTGGCATTATACAAGGATACATTGACGCACTAACAAGTATGTAAAGGGAACATAGTATCACAAAAGTTTATACTTATGAAAATGGCAAATTCATATCATGTGAAGTGATAATTACACTTTGAAAGAGTGGCAACATATGGTGCACAATAAAATTTGAAGATGGCTGTACCATATGATGTATGACCATACTCTAGAAAAGGACAATGAATTATGTGCAATGTAAATTTGAGTTCACCACACAGTAAAATAAGTGAAACCATATAAGAATGGGCATTTAGAAAAGCATACTATTGGAAAGTTATTCCTTAGGGTTAGGATTGGACAGGCGGTGATTTTTGCAATACACACTTTTGAGACAATTGCCATTTTTTTGACATCGATGGGCCCCTTTCACCCTCCCGCCACAATGTCAGCCATGATTTTGCAGAACTGTGTGCAGTGGTTGTGGTGAGAACCAGAGTGTCTCAAGGTAAACAAGCCCTAATTTTACAGCAATAAAAGTACCACTTCTAGGGTTTAATGGGTACCATACAATACTTTCCTGTATTTTACCATGACCCTAATTTGCAAAAACAATCTAATCAATGAAAACCTGCAATGAAGGTTACATTGAAATTGACTGCCCAAAGACCATTACAACTATGTGCATGATCGCACTTTGACATTCTGGTCAATTTTTGCCATTTTTTGTCAATGTTTATGGGTGACAGAAGAGACACTATTCCTTTCTAAACACCCAGTCTTATATGGTGTGCAATGCTACTTCTGCCAGGATTCACTGCTATACATGCATCTAATTGTATGATAGGCAATATTACCTCTGTTAGAATGGAACATGTGATGTGTGATGAATCATTGGTTGGACAGGATTGGATGATGTGTGATGATCGTTGATTTGGACTGGACCATATGATGTGAGGGGACACTTTGGATGGGCGGAAATGTATGATGTGTGATGACACTTTGGTTGGGTGGGACCGTATGACACTTCAGTCAGATGGGACTGTATGATGTGCAATGACACTTTTGTTGGGCGGGACCATATTATGCATTGCATAGCAGTGCGACACCTTGTATCAGAATTTTTGGCCATCACCATCCACACCAATCATGTCAAAAAATTAAAAACCATGACAGTACTACACTCTCAAAAATGGACTAAAACAGCCATAGCTCCATCAGGTTTTGGCCAACAATGTTCCTAGTAGCATCACCATCTAGCCGCCATCACGGAACATTCAGCCACACCACACATAGTGGTTACGACCTGGCCCATCCAAAGTTACAGCCTCCAAAGTGTTGTGAAAATTGCCTACCTTCAGCAACCAAACTGAAGCCACCCCATCATCCCTGCCATATTTCACCATCCTCTGGCTCACTGTGAATTAGTTTATACTCAATTGTAATGGAGGGTGAGTTGTACAAGATCATTTATGAACACAGCTACCATGTTAACAGTAAGAATGTACCATACAAGAGTGGTGCATCATACAACCTTGCCAAGAAAATTGAAGTCGCTGCTGCAATACCAGCATGTCAGGCTGGGAACATATTTGAACACCCAACTACTACCTTTGTGTCATGTGCATGTAAGGTTAGTAGGTCTTTTGTGAAGAAAATTCTTAAGGAGCCACAACAACATGGCAAGGTACTGACCCCAGAAGAAAAAAGTAGGCACAGCAACTCTGGACCAGGTGCAAGGATGCTGGATGAGATTAATCAGTTGATCATCCTCCTGCTGTATATGGAAGAGCCAAGTCAGAGCTTGCATTCATTTGCATCATGGCTGCATCACTATACTGGAACACATGTCAGTAATACATTGTTATACCAGTTTTTCAAAGAGGCCTTTCCGTTTAGCAGTGGCCTGTATTGCCAAAACCTCATTCCATTTGACAAATTTCAACCAGAAAATTGTGTCAGAGCAATGGAACATTTTAAAATGATTGGGAATGTCAATCCACATCATATCAAGTTTGGTGATGAAAAGAGTTTGAAAGGGAGAGAGGTATTAAATTGAAAAGTATGACAGAACCCTCTGATTGGAGAGATCCCACTGATTTGTACAACCCCAGACTTCACAAACACTTGCCCTCTTACAGGGCTTTGTGGCATTGGTAGGAGATCTAGTCCCGTTTCTTGATGTCTTCATGAAGGTACAAATGATGCTACTGAGTTTTCAGTGGTAGTAGAATTGGCATGTTGTGAATGTTTTTTTCATGAAGGGGATATTTTTGTGTTGGATAAGGCAGCAATACACAGTGGGGGAGAGAATTCTGTTCTGGAGTATTGGCAATGGATGCAGTTTGGAGTCGTAGTTCTGTTTTTACCACTGTGCTTGCCAGAACTGAATCCAATTAAATGTGTATGGAATACCATGGTGCAACATCTCAGGACTATTCCTCTTATAGATCTGCTTGAGACTGGAGCACACAGTTTGGCCATCAAGTCTCTTGAAATCATGAATGGCATTACTCACAAAGAATTAGAACAGTTTATCATAATGCTAGAGTGTATTCCTTCAAGGTCTTTTACATTTACATTATTGAAGTCTATTGATTCCATAACAATACAGCAGTAAAACATTATCACAGTGTCAGTGCAATTCATTGACAAGCTGTAATAGTAGTTTTTTTACTTAACATGCCAATGTAAATGACTGTGAAAAAACAAACAATGACTTAGCTGTTAAATTTATTCACCTGATGACCCCAATCAAAATTCAATCATCCTCAAGTGCTTCATCCCCTAACATTGCAGCATATGCAAGTACATTTAAATTTCCTTGATCCCTTCTTGAAACCCCATGCTCATCTGATTCAGTCTCCACTTGAGCTTGTGGATTATGATAATAATCAATAATTCCAGCATAGTTTTCCTTAACAGAAGCAGCCTTGGGGTAGAATGTAGCAGTTTTCTTAACTGAAGCTGCTGGAGGGTAGGATACAGCAGCTGCATAAGCGGCATTCTGTGCTTGTATACCCGAGTTAAGGTGATTTTGGAAGAACAGGATAATTTCATGGGAGGAGAGACTTGACGCATTACATGACAATGGGAAAGTGGTGATTCAGACGGAGAATTGTGAGGATGATGACAATACTTTGTTGAATTGGGAGTGCACTTATTTTCCTTCTGATACAAAGTACGGTGATATCTTCTTTATGGACTAGAAGTGCTACTGCTGCTACAGGATTGTCAGTGATACTTCCTTCTTGATGAATAATGGCACCTCCTTCTTGAGTCATAACTTGGGCTGTGTGATAGTCTCAGTCCTATTTTATTATGCTGCATTATAAAATTAAATTATGAAATTGCAAGTTAGTTTGCAGTTTGAGAAATATGATACAACATAATACATACCCTTCTTTACAAAGTACTAGGTGACCATTTTGCACCAATGCCACCAGTAAAAATACTCATCCTCTGAGTTTTAGCCTTCATCTTTTTCTCATCTTCCATTTTTTTGATTTTCATTCTATGGAGGTCACTTTTAATCTTCATGTTATGTTCATATTCATCTCTTCTTGCTTGAGGATAAGCTGGTCAATGGCAGAAGGTTTCTCATCTAACAAGGATGACTTTAGTACCTGCAGCTCACTAGTCAGCTTGTCAGCCTTTTTCTTCTACTTTTCACAATCTGATTCCAGTTGCTTGATCCTGTGATCCCTTTTTCCTTTGATGTTTTTCATTTTGCGATCAGTTTCTACCTTCAACCCCTTTGAGCTATGCTCCAGTGTATTGGTAAGTTCCTTCTCCCTTTTCAAATCTCTTGATGTATCTTCCAACTGTTTAGTCTTCTTGGAGGCCGTCTCTTCCAAGACAACCAACTGCTTCTTTGTAGACTGTAGCTGTTTGTCCAGATCTTTGTCTATGCGGTTATACCAAGAAATAATGACCTTTGTGTTTCCCAACATGAAATTATTTCAGTGTTGGTCGTCTCCACAATATTTTGGAGAGTCTTGATGTTCTAGTTGACTTGGAGAAGAATTGCTTAAAAGGTTTCTTAGAACACTTCTGACCCTTGCCCTTGGCCTTGTAAGCTGGAAGCACTTTCTGGAAGATGACTACTCCAGGATGTTTGCTCCTCAAGACAGGCTTTGGTTTAGCATCAAAAGATAGATGTCTTATTGGACCCATCAAAGTAATCCCAATCCTTGGGTCTTCCGCTACTGCTGTTGGAGGAGGAGGATTCCCTTTATATTGACAAATTCTCATCTTGTGGTGGGCCAGATGAATTGCCAAAGTGGTTACTATTTTCATCACTCATGGAGATTGATGGTGAAATATGGCAGTGATGATGGGATGGCTTCAGGTTAGTCACTGAAGGTAGGCAAATTTCACAGCACTTTGGAGGCTGTAACTTTTGATGGGCCAGGTCATAACCACTATGTGTGGTATGGCTGAATGCGCCTTGATTGAGGCTACATGGCAATGTCACTAGGAATGCTGTTGGCCAAAAACTGATGGAGTAATGGCTGTTTTAGTCTGTTTTTTGAGGGTGTAGTATAGTACTGTCATGGTTGTTAATTTTTTTGACACAATCAGTGTGGATGTTGATGGCCAGAAATTCGGATACGAGGTGTCACGCTGCTAAGTAATGCATAATAAAATCAGATAATTTTTTTGAAGGTACTGTACTATAAGGGAAATGAGGATCAAAGGCTTTGAATGGCTTTGAATGAAGTATCTGATCCTTTTTAAGTAAAAATAATACAATCCTACTGAAAAATAAACATTATTTTTGCCTTGGTTGGACCTGGGGTATAGATGAATGTATGATTATTGTACTCCAGCTTGGAGATGCTGGAGCCTGCACATTGTAGAGTCAATAATAAATCATCTAGGCATCATTAAATAAACATTAATGACTATTATTACATTTTTATGATACTAAGGCTGTGATTTAGTTCTACCAATAGGCCAATAGTGAATTGTGTTTTGGGCAATTATTTATATTTTTTTGCTATTCACTATTGACTAAAAAATTGATTTAGTTGTTGAATCTAGAAAATTGTTAATAGTGAAAAGTCCAATAGTGCAATAGTGTGTTCAAAAAGTGGAAGAATAATTAATTTTCATAAAAAAATCATTTTTCAGCAGATTTCTTCACATGTTCAAGGGATGTTTTTCATGAGAGAACTTCGGACTGATGTGGCACTCTTGGTCTGCTCTTGCATTTGTTGCCGTCTTGACCTCTTCCAATGCAAACAAGTCCGAGTCCGCCACTTGCAACATCAATCCGTTGGACTTGACTGATTGCCGTGTGGCTCTACAAACTAATGAATTAATTTATTTTGTAAAGTCAATTAATTAATTAAGTTTCAAGTAAGTTATTTGATGAATCAACTAATTATATTTTCATAACTATATTAATCATAAACTAATTAATATAACTGCATTGCTGGGTTGCGGTCATTGGATTCTTGCTGCCAGTTGCACTTGCTGCTGTGTTCATCATCCGCCATCAAGGTTTAGAGAGCAAGGTGTGCGTGCAGGATTTTGTGTGTTGAGAGAGAGGTTGCACACATAAAATGGTGGGAATGCTAGTGGCCTTAGATAGGTCTAAAATTGAGGGATCAATAGCACTTGCTATTGGACTATTCCACCTTGCTAAACTGAATAGGTCAATAGCGAATCGCATTTTTTTTACTATCTATTGCCCTATTGGGACAAAATAAATCAACAATAGCATGCATCCATGGTGCAATAGACTTTTTAGCGATAAAAAATAATAGAAAATGCTATTCACTATTGGACTATTGGTTAAACTAAATCACAGCCTAACAAGGTAATATTTTAATGATAAGTACCAGCTTGGGAAATACCAATAGCTAGATTTTTCTCATATGTCATGTGTTTTCAATTGTAAATGTATAAGCATGCAGCTACTTAAGTAGCACTCAGGGTAATCAAAGTAACCAAAATTTTGCTAACAAAAGAAGAAGGGGGCCTGTCTGTCACAACAAAAAATCTATTTTGTTTTGTCAGGCAGCCAGAAAACCATGCACATTACATGGTAGCATACTTACTGTATAATATCACCAGTCTCAATATTATCCCATAAAAAACAAGGAAAAAACTACCATGACACTTAACAATTGTACCATCACTAATTGTCATGGCTACCAACAGCAAAAGGCTGCAACAAACAATGCCTTTTCCACCGCTTTTGCCACTGCAGAGGCCACTGTCACCCTCCCTATTCCTCCTGTCATGCTTCCACATCTTGATGGGTTTTAGCAGCAGCAGAGGCCACTGCATCTTCACAATATTCTTCCAGGGCTCGCAGGCCTCATCAGTGATGATATTTCCATAGAGCTGGCAAATCTGTTTGCCAAGCATGTCTGCTTGTTCATGTGCATCGTTCTTTTCCTTTTGGGCTCCATCAAGTGCTGTCTTAGCTGCAACAACTGCAGCTTGAGGGGATTCATCACCCTCTGCCGACTTTAGCTTTTTGGCCTTGTCAGGAGTGGCCTTGCCAGCTCCAACTGCCTGCTGGGGAGTATTGTCATTCCCCTTCTTCATCTCATCCTTGTAGACCTTCTTGGCAATGTTGACTTCCAAATTTTCAGACTTGACTGCTTCAGTGGCCTCCTGAACTTTCATGTCCAGGTCCATCTCCTTGATGGCATGAATCACCCCTTGCACATGGATAAGACAATGCTCAGGGGTCATGGATGCCCACCTCATCATTTGCATTTCACTTCATGAGGGCTGTTTGAGCTTGAAAGATGTGGGCTGATGCTTGGTGTCAAGGGCCTCTTGGATGGGGTCTTACTCTGGAATGTAGAAAATGGGCAAGTTCTTGCTCCCAATACCATATGCTTCAGTCTCTGAAACTGCCTTGGAGAGCAACATTCTCTTGAGGGCCTCTCCCAACTCTGTCCCTTGAAATAGTGCATTGTAGAAGCTCTTTGAGGGACACAGGTCAAATCTTACATGCTTGCTAGGGCAGCTAACGTGGAGGGCAGATGATTTGGAAAGTGTCGTAGTGCCAGATCCAGAGAGGTACCAGTCCAGGAAGAATGGACTTGAATGTAGGAGAAAAAAAAGGATTGGCTATTGATTGATAGTGACCTAAGTCAATTGTTGGTGTAGGTTCTATCTGGTGAAAAAACCAAACCAGTAACACTACTAGATGATAACTAGTAAAAAATATCACTATGGACTGGTGTTGTGGGGCTGTGTGGGTTCTAGCAAACTTGCTTTTATGAGGTTAACAGACTATAAAATTGAATTGATGACAAAAAACAATTATCATGCATTTATCATGTAAATGTGCATGATAAATATTTTTGTAGTATATTTTCTACAGGTGACCTACAGTAGAATGAGGAAACATGAGAAGTCTACACAAGCTTGGTACATGATGTGTTACCAAAAAAGATATGTTCTGCACAGAGCATATCTTTTTGGACTGATTCATCATTTTTCAAATGGTTGGTCCTTCGTCCACTTTTTTGGTCAGTCTGTCAGTTGTCTGTTGGTCTGGCCATGGTCTACTGGACTCATTCCACGTGGAACTCATTCACGCGTTCTGTGGGTGTTTTCATGTTCCTCATACAGACAATGTTTTGTAGGTCCAGGGTCCAATCCCCTGACCTTGTGGCACAATCTTTATAGTATTTCCAGGGTTTGATCCCCTGACCTTGTGGCACAATCTTTTTAGTAGGTCCAGGGTTCAAACCCCCAATCTCACAGCACATTCTTTTAGTAGGTCCTGGGTTTGATTCCCAGGCCTGACCACCTGTTTCAGGCCCGTAGTATCCATGGCAAGATCTGCCTGCCTGCATCTTGCCCTTTCCTTGATGTGTCATTTCTCATGCTCAATTTCGGGCATTTGTTTGTTCCTGGCTGTGATGTTTGCCTCTGTCAGATTTTTTAATTTTTGCTTCACTTTCTCAAACTCTCTGTCCATAATGGCCATTTGGCATTTAAAGCCTGCCTTCAATAAAGACTCAAACCTAGTTCAAGGGTGCTAGCTTCCCTGGCTGTTGGCCTTTGCATAAATTGCATGGTTACATTTCTTATCTTCCTGGACAGCATTACCAGCAAGGGCATGCCCAACACAAACATCATGTCAGCTGCAAGCGTCACATATTTGTTCACATTTACAAGCTCAGATGACACCAACACATACACTGGCCTGACTACATCTGGTTTCTCCCTCATCCATTTTCCTTTTATGCATAGCAGGGATGGACCAAATATTTTTCGTGCATTATCAATATCTTTCATCGTGAGTAAAGAGCACCTGAATAGAGAGCTTTCACTAGATTAACTCACCTCTTTCTTGAAGGCAGTCTCACTTTGATGTCCACTCCTGGCTTGTATTTTGCATGCCATAATGTCTTTTTTCACTTCCTCATCTGTGTGTCCCTCGTAGTTTCCACACAAAATTTGCACCATGACCATGGCTGTCCTTGTGGTATCTTGGCTGAGGTTGACATACAGGAACGTGGTTAAGGGGCATCTCTCAAATACTACTCTTCCTTTTGGCATGTAGCATATGAAAGTGTCAACTTGAGTTGTACTGTCATAGGTCACATGCAAACCTTGCTCTTGAGAGTCTTGAGAGACATGACATTTGCAGTACCCTGCTCATCCAGCCAGAAAGCCGTGCTCCCTAAGTATCCCTTCTGGTCCGTCTGGCTCACCACTGCATTAGTGTGGAGGGTAAGCAGACTAGACACCTTTTGTATCCCTTTCAAATTATGCGGAGCACGTGTTCATGTATAGGTAGTCCTTGTTGAGTGTTGAGTTCCTGCCATCCTTGTCTTGGAACATCATGCTTCCTTTCACTCCACTGCCCAATTGCATCAGGAGCTCTCCAAGCTGTGTGTCAGAGATATCTCAGCATGCTTCAAGTCCATGGGCTCCACCTCAATGAATACAGGGCTTGGTGTCCTGTCCTGCATCCTTGGAGAAGAATGTTCACTTCAGTATACTCTGTTGCTTCAGCTTTTGTGGCTCAAACCCTTCTTGGACTGGTCCTGCTGCTGATGTGGCTGCCCACTCTGTCCTCCTTGAATAAAGTTGAGTCCCTCTTCTTTGTTTTACCTCATTTGGGCATGGTTGTAGTGCTTGGCAGCACCATCATTCTTCCAATTGTTTGTCATCAACAAGAGCTTGTTCACATTGGTAGGGTATTCATTGTGGCCCTTCTAGAGGTAGTTCCGTAGGTTCTAATGTCTTGTTTTGTTAGCCCCATCTAACAAAGAAATCTCTGCAATCTCACTCTCTACCACCTCTTTGACTTTCTGGCAGTGATCCAGCATAGGAACATTCCCAGTGCCTGCTAATTCTTGGGCCCAGTCCCAAATGAGCAAAAGATGGCTCAATGTACTGCCTCCATGTTGTTTCACAGCCTCCCAGATCCCATAGAATCTTTCCATCCAATTCTCATAGCTTTCTGTCTCCTTCTGGTACTCTCTGAGCATGAACTTGATCAGGTTGCATAAGCTCCATGCATCTTGCATGTGGATCTCTTGTCTGCATAGAATGTTGTGCATTTGTGTGACTAGTGCTTTGGGATCCTTTGATCCATCAAGGCTGGGAAGGCTGGGTGCTGTTCTAGCTTGCTTTTTTATCAGGGGGGTACATTGGTTTCAGAGAAGCACATAGCTCTGTACCAGCCCATTTCTCAGGTCGTTGTGCCTCATTGGGAGATGACAAAGGTCTCCTTCCCATGTGATTATGCCCCATGGTCCTTGATCATTGTTCCTGGGTTATCCGGAACCTCAATCCTGGGGGGCATAAGTGGAATGTTGATCATTGGCATACTGAACTTCTTGATGCCTCCTGTCACCTCTCCTTTCTCATAGCCTGTGCCTCCTCCAAATTCTGCTCCTCCAGGACAACTGTTCATCTTCACAATGATATTGCCTATCACACTTGCTTATAGACTTCCTCATCCCCTTTTTTCACAAGAGATTGCACTGTTATGTACAAAGATAGGTATCAGCAAAGATTATCTTAATAAAGTGAGCCTTGGGTGAGGTAACTTTACTAAACACTATCAGGTGAAGAGTCTCTCAGAGACTCTCTTTATAGCAGATGTGGCCTTTCCCCAAATACTCCTATGTCCCAATCTGTGACCAATTCCAACACAAGGCAAGATGATGAAGAATGATGTGTCAGGAAACGATTGCAAGACTGGAAAAAATGACAAGCTGAACCAAACTTTGAACACCAAACCCACGACATGAGCAAATTTAAAATCAAGACCCCTCTACCTAATGACAAAAAATCAAAGTGTCATTGACGGATGAGGATAGGAACGCAATCAAAGAACAAGTAAACACTTACAAGGATGGAAAATAGATGGAAATCTTTCTCATCCATGAGAAGCAACTCTTTGAACTCAGAGTGAGATACAGCCTGTTCTAAAAAGGGAATTGGAAGATGCTTTGTCATATCAGTGCACAAGCCCTGAGTGGCCAATGCACTGAAGTGTAGAATACAAAGGTTAAGAATGGGTTTTGAAATCATGCAACAGGCTATTTGGCCACACAGATTTTTTTTGAAGAAGCAAGTCAAATTTTCAATGAGGCTTACCTGGCATTGATGCAATCAAACATCACAATAAGCAATGAAGGAGGGAAATTAAGTGTTTGTGCAGAGACCAACTAAGCACAGTCAACAGGCTACATGCCATAAATGATATGTTGCCCCAATTTGCATCTAATGCAAACAAATTTTCAGACAAGGAAATGGCCAAGAGAGTAATCCCAAAGAATCTGCACACACAAGCAAGAATTGAACTTGTCACAAAAGGTGGCGAGAAACTCCAAGAAAAAGCAGACATCTTTGAGCTTTGTTGTGAAATCAAAAGCATTGTGGAACTCAAAGCCCAAGATGAGTGCAAGAAAAGGGAGGCGCAAAGCGATTGCCAGGGCAATGAAATTGGCAATGACAATGGCAGCCAAAGAATGAAGGTGAGAAGGGCAGTGCAAATAAAATGCCAGGCAAGGCAGTGACAAGGTAGACTGGACAATTTTCCAAATACATGGCAACTGCAATTGAAGCAAGAGTCCTAATCTAATAGAAATCACAATAAACTGTAAAGATCTTATTGAAGAACAAGTTGAACCCTTATGAGTTCTCAAGTTGGAGAATTACATACTCCCAACTAGCATCACTTCAGGAATTCACATACTCCATCCCATGCAGGAAGAAAGAACATAGCCATACATCAACAATACCTTTCACGGCAAGGGCAATTCATTCAAGAACCACCTAAAACACAGTAGTAATTCTTCAAGAAATCTACAGAATTAATGAACTAGGCCAGGAAAATAATGGCTAAGATCACTGAAGATAACAGAGATGAGAAGCCCCAAGACCTAGGTAGTCTGCAAAAAGACACATTAGCTTAGTGATCTGCACCAGAACTAAAATGTTTCTTTCTTCACATGAAAGAAGAAACATGGGGGAAGATATACTATGAACATATATAAATATCATACCACTTCTTGTACCGCCAACAGTTACCTACAATACATTGAAAATGATTAAAACAAAATTAGTAAAAACTATGTGATTGAAAGGTCTAACAAAAAATGAAAATATGTAGAGAGAAGAAAATTTTCCCTAAGACATTTTTATCTATGGTATGCAACAGTGGTAGACAGCCAGTAATAAATTATTTTCACTCAGTGCTCACATATTTTTTCAATTAAATAGATAAGAGCCTGTTTTTATGTAAACTTTGATTGTTTTGACAAAATAAATTCAGCTAAACAATAAACTCAACAATCCACTAGGCACAAATGAGACATAACACTACTCTTTTAGATAACAAAAACTGGATGTGGAAAAAAGAGAGCCATGCACTATCCATAAAAACCCAAAACAGAGATCATTCACCCAAGCACAGATCCCACCCCCAAGCATAGATTCCACTCCAAAGTGCAGAAATCATTGTGAAATGTTATGTTATGTCATTTTTCTCCCCTACAAATGACTGAGAAATGAAAAAGGACAAAACATAAAGTGAAAGCTTATGTTTTGGAAACAATAAATATGGTCAAAAGAAAAAGGCCAATCAAAACTACCAACCCATGACAAGGAGAGGAAACAGATGTGTGAGCCATTGCTTTTAAGCTATGAGGTGGGGAAGGGGTAAAGAACACACAAAGACAAACCTGCCATTTATATTTCATGTTCCCTCAAAAAGTACATCTCTTTATGAAGGCCCCTTTATGGTTGAGTGTTGGCTGGAGGAGGAGCAATGTCATAAGCCTAAAAAACTTTTAAGGATTTCAACATTGAAATGCAAAGTAAAAATTGAAAATTAGAAAATTATAAGCTTTATTTCTGCTGTACAAAAATGCTGCTGCTGCACAAAACTATATTTTTTATGGCACGCCATCATGGAGTAATGTTCCTCCATGAGCTGGTGTGTAGATTCTACATGCCACTGGTACAGTATGTGGTGTATTTTTGGATCTTGGATCTTTGAACCTTCAAGATCCAAAATATCTTGTGTACTTCTTCTTTTTGACAAAAGGAAAGTATCTCCATTATATTTTAAGCAAATTGCAGTACTTAAAATACATGCTACTCTTGGCCATATATACTTGGCCAATGTCACTTGCCCCCATGATTGGAGTCTCAGGTGGCTCATGGAAAAAATAAAACCTCAGCGAGGAAAAAAATCTTGTTGAGCCACTATCAGCATGCAAAAACCAGAAGTTCCAGGTAAAAATTCTAGCTGATGCTTGACATGTCATACATCCATGTTGGTATGTATGTATCACAAGCATAAGTGCTTGTTGAGAGGGAGACTGATGTCAGCCACTGTTTTTTTGTGAGTTGTAATCATGTTTGCTGTTTTTTCACTCTCCTAAGTCATAAAGATGACTTACATCCGCATGAAACCCAGAGTGTCAAATTGTATTAAGACCATGATAGTCCAAGTATCACAGTCATATTGACTGCTTGTTTGTGAGATAATTCCTATTTTAACTTGCACCAATTAACAACCATAACTCTGTGAGAGGGTATGTTGAGGTCAGTTTTGGTGTTGCCCTTTTGTC